>CAVNYN010275361.1:0-15778 GCA_963692815.1 Nyctanthes arbor-tristis | reverse complement strand
AGGTCAAAGGTCCCGACATCACAATGTTCAACACTGACCACAGTAGTGATGTAATTATTGAGCCCGGCCATGTAGTCTTTGTACACTCCCCACAAATCCGTTCCATGAATAAATATGAGTTGTTGTCTTCTAGTGAGATGACTCAAAGAAATGAATAAATAAACAAGTATCTGGCGAGCAGTAAATCGACAGCAAAAGTTCAAATAAACATTTTTAAGATCGGAAGAGCTGGGTCCAATTACATAAGATGGAAATTACCCCAAGAACTCGTCATATCATAACAAAACATTTCATGACATTAACATAAGAGATCGACCCGATCGGGTTAACTTGCATCATAATTCATAACATATATCATCACTATACATAATACTCCCCAATATTACAGATTATATGTAATTCAACCCCAACATGGATAGCTTTCATAATCACAGTGAGGTAATTCCTTATATGTAACTCTAAACATAATTTTCATCATACAAGAAAATATATATGAGCATAAATTTTTCAAGAAAACTTGAAAAAAGTTGAATACTGTTAGTATGAAAAAGGACCTGGACGAGATGCGTGTGGATGAGCTTATGGGATCCTTGTTAACATTCGAGCTAAATATATTCAAAAGGAAAAAGGAAAAGAAACCCGGAATTGCTTTCAAGAGCAAGGTGGAGGATTCTGAAAGTGAGGAAGAATCTGATGAGGAAGAAAACATCGCACTCCTTACCAAGTAGTTTAAAAAGTTCTTGAATACCAAACAGCAAAAAGGTGGGAGATTCAATAATCAATATAAACCTCAAAGATCTTTCGAGATGAAGAAGCAGAATCGAGATGAAGAGCAACAGCCATACCAATAGAAGAAATCAATCTACAGGAAATTCAAAGGCAATAACTTCTCAAAAACTCAATCTTCTAGCTGGATAAAGTGCAGAGACTGTGATGGCTACGGCCACGGCCACATTACAGCAGAATGTCCAAAAGCTCAGAAGAAGTGGAAACAAGGCAAAAAGGCCGTGAATGTTTCCTGGAGTGAAGATAAGGAGGACACGTCTGGCTCAGCATCTGATACTTCATCAGAAGAACAAATTATGATACTGACCGCACATGTCACGACGCTCTTCCGATCTGTTCAGTTCTACGAACTGCCTCACTATAAACACTGCAAAGTCATCTTCTAGTGAGGATAAATCATGTCCAAACTATACAGTACTACAGACTCAACTTGTTGCAGAACAAGATAAGTCTGACATGCTCCAAGTCATAATGGAAAGATCGGAAGAGCACACGTGATCCGCTAAAATCCATTAAACACAAAGATGAGCAGATTAAACAGATCGGAAGAGCGTCGTGTAGCATGCCAACGAGAGGATCAAAAGTTGACAATTGGAGCTGCTAGGTTAAATGAAGTCCTGAAGTATGGAAGACGCTCTTCCGATCTTGGACTAGGATACGATGGAAAAGGCAAAGTTGTCCAACAGACAGTATTTGTAAAAGAATCAGGGGAACACTCCCAAAAGGAACCTGCAGGACCAAAACATAATTCTGGACCCAAGTAGGATACGTCTAGACCCTCTTCAAGCGGAACTGTCCAGAGAACAATTCACCAAAACAGCAACAGCAGAAAACCAGAAGTCAGCCTGCTATAGTCAGACCAGTATAGAACTCCAAAGTGTATGGTAAGGTTAGACAGGTAGATTGTAACTTTTGTGGTGATTTTGGTCATGATATTTTTACTTGTCAAAAATACATTAACAGATCGGAAGAGCACATAAAGTCAAAATACCTGAAACAAAAGGTAAGGTGAAGCAAGTCTGGATGAAAAAGGGTGAGTACAAAAGTTACGATCTTGAAACTTTCTTTAAGTGCTCTAATCCCTAACACTTGATACTTTGATAGTGGATGTTCTAGGCATATGACAGGTGACTTGTAGTTGCTGTCCGATTTCCACAGAGGTGAAACAGGGTTGGTTATATTTGGAGATGGACAACAAGGTCACATTGAGGGATCTGAAAATATTTGCATTGAAGGCTTACCCACTTTAAAAGATGTTCTATTTGTTACTGGTTTAAAAGCAAATCTTTTGAGTGTTGGTTAATTGTGTGATGACAATCTGAGAGTGTTATTTTCCAAAAATGAGTGTAAAGTTTTTGATCTTGATCCAAATACAAATTTGCTTGGACAAACTTTACTTAAAGGTGTTAGGTCTAGTGACAAGTGCTATATTTTGAATTCAAAACTGATTTGCAAAGTTGCTAGTACTAACCCTGCAGAGCTTTGGCACAAGATATTAGGTCACATGAACTATCAAAGTTTACTCAAATTGACAAAGAGTGGAGCTGTTAGAGGCATTTCAGATTTAAAATCGATTCTTGAAACTATGTGCGAACCATGCCAGAAAGGTAAGCAAACCAGAAATTCACACAAGGTAGGTCAGCACCTATCCAACTCAGGTATTCTTGAACTTATTCATATGGATCTTATGGGTCCTATCCAAACTGAAAGCATTGGTGAAAAAAGGTACATTTATGTCTGCGATGATTTCTCTACATATACATGGGTTAATTTCATTAGAGAAAAATCTGATACATTTGACAAGTTTTGTGTTTTTTCTAGAAACTCTCTAATGAAAAATCAGATGAAGGTGTTACTATCAAGAGAATCAGAAGTGATCATGGAAAAGGATTTGATAATTCTAGTTTTTCTGATTTTTGTGAGAAATATGATGTTATGCATGAATTTTCTGCACCTAGAACCCCTGAACAGAATGTTGTAGTTGAAAGAAAAAACAGAAACTTACAGGAAATGGCTAGAGTTATGCTTAAAAGTAAGAAATTACCTGCTAAGTTATGGGTTGAAGCAATCAACACTGCATGTTACATCATCAATAGGGTGACACTTAGACCGGGAACTAATCAGACTCTATGTGAAATTTGGAAAGGCAGAAAACTTAGATTGAGCTATTTTCATGTTTTTGGTAGTAAATGCTATATTTTGAATGATAAGGATCATCCAGGAAAATTTGATACTAAATCTGATGAAGGAGTCTTTGTTGGTTATTCTGAGATTATAGGGCTTATAGAATTTATAATATGAGAACTCAGAATATTGTTGAGTCTGTGAATGTTATAGTCAATGATACTGCTGACTACTCCCGATCTTCACAGGAACCTGAAATTGAAAATCTGAAAGTCATCTCAGTACAGAATTAGACTGATAGAACTAAAGCAGGACACGTCCAGTCTCAGTCAACTGCATCAGGACAAGCAGAATCTGAGCGAGATACATCCTACCAAGGACAGAATGATCAAATTGTAGAATCTAAATCTAAATCAGAACCTGAACCAGAACCAGAATCAGAACCTAGAAGACAACCATCTACCAGAATTCAGAAGGCACATCCAGTTAACAACATCATATCCAGAAAAGAAGGGATGATGGCCAGAAAAATATTTCAATAAGAATTTGGCCACATGTACTACAACTCTATGGTTGAACCTAAAAATGTGAAGGAATCTTTTCAAGATGACAATTGGGTTCAAGCAATGCAAGAGGAATTAAATCAGTTTGAAATGAATCAAATTTGGGAACTAGTGCCAAGACCCTTTAATGGCAATGCTATTGGAACAAAGTGGGTCTTCAAAAACAAGTCAGATGAGCAAGGTAAAATCATCAAGAACAAAGTAAGACTTGTGGCTCAAGGCTATAACCAGATAGAAGGTAGATCTCTTTGATGAAACATTTGCACCAGTAGCCAAACTTGAGTCAATCAGATTACTACTTGCAGTAGCATGTCATGTAGATTTCAAGCTATATCAGATGGATGTGAAGAGTGCATTTCTTAATGATATTCTAAATGAAAAAGTATATGTTGAGCAACCACCAGGATTCACTAATCCACAGTATCCTGAACATGTATATAGGTTGAGGAAAGCTTTGTATGACTTAAAACAAGCTCCCAGAGCTTGGTATGAAAGACTCACCACCTTTCTTATTGAACAAGGCTACAATAGAAAAGGTACTGACTAGACCTTATTCATCAAGCCATTGAAGAAAGGAATAACTGTTGCTCAGATATATGTAGATGACATTGTGTTTGGATCAACCTCAAAAGCCAAGACAAAAGAATTTGTCAAGATAATGCAAATAGAATTTGAAATGAGCATGATTGGTGAACTTACATTTTTTTTTTTGGGATTACAGGTTAAGCAGGATATGTCTGGCATCTTTATTTCTCAGACAAAGTATGCTAGAAATCTGGTAAAGAAGTTTGGCTTGGAATACTCTAAACCGATGAGAACCCCAATGGCTACCAATCTGAAACTGTTAAAGGATGATCAAGCTAAGACAATTGATCATACTCTTTATCATAGCATGATTGGGAGTTTACTCTATTTGACAGCAAGCAAGTCAGACATATCCTTCACTATAGGTGTGTGTGCTAGATATCAGTCAAAACCGAGAGAGATGCATCTGGCTATGGTAAAAGGATTATCAGATACGTCAGTGGAACAATAGAGTATGGCATATGGTTTGCTCAGATACCAATGCTAATCTTACTGGATACTCAGATGTAGATTGGGCTGGGAATGTTGATGATAGAAAGAGTACTTCAGGAGGATGTTTTTACATGGGAAACAATCTAATTACCTAGATGACCAAAAAGCAAAATTTCATCTCTCTCTCCATAGCAGAAGCAGAATACATAGCTGCAGGAAGTTGCTGTACACAACTTCTATGGATGAAACAGATGTTGGAGGACTATGGAATTTCCCAAGATCAGGCCACTGTTTTCTGTGATAATACAAGTGCTATAAACATTTCCAAAAATCCTGTTCAACACTCGAGAACTAAGCACATTGATATAAGAGATCATTTTATCAGGGAGCTGGTTGAACAGAAAGTAATTACCATGGAGTACGTTCAGACAGAATTTCAGCTTGCAGATCTATTTACTAAAGCATCAGATGCATCTAGGTTTGAAGGCCTAAGAAAATAGATTGGCATTTACATACAGCCTAAATAGGTTCAACAACATAAAAAGAAAAATTGCATTCCATTGTACATACATATTTAAAAAAAATGTTTTTATTTTCATTTTTTAATTTAGTTGTGTGATTTGTGTGTCATTCATGATCATATTAATCAAATCACTTTGTATATATGCAGGATATCACTGAGATGCCCAGAGGTGAATGCATACTGAAGAGATCAGTCAAAACTTGTTCTCCTAATACCATAAAGATAAACTGCATAAAAACATTGGGTTACATCCTACCTGTTTTGCACTACAAGATGTATGATTAGAGTCTAATTTTAGTGACCTGTGGTCAGTATCTACACTATCGGCACTATATACGACTAATAATGTCTAAGGAGCAGAGTCTGTAAAGGCAAAAGCTACTAGTCAACCAAGTCTTTGAGTGCATGTAGCTACATTTACTCTCAAAAGACAATGTTCAAAACTATAGAAAAAGTCGAGCAAGCAGAGGACTTCAAAGTTGTATTCTTTTTATAAGAGTTGTTCAGATAATGATCGGTCTTCTTGTGCATCACTCATAAGTCTCAATAAGTCAGGTCCTCACAAGGTACAAAGTGGAGTCAGGATTGACCATGAAAAAGATTAATTCAAAAACAATAGATTCCTTCCATTGAGAACGGTTCAGTTGATTGAATATTTCATAGTGTGAACTTCAAAAGGTATTTTGGAAAGTATTCAGTAAAGTTAATTAATGTTGGTTCATTACATTTGCATATGTTTGCCTGTGTGCATTAGCCCAGATGCATCTCGTACTTTAGTGGATAAATCAAGCAGGACGTATCTGGTTGAGCTTATACTTTGTGGCAATTACAGGTCAAACCGCTCTTAAAATTTTTAACGGGTAAATTTTTAAAACCAACATTCTGAAACTGTTCTGTTTCCCTCTTATTTATCAAACTTCCCTCTTTTTCATCACAAACCCTAATTGTTTCTGAATTCCTAGCTTCCTTCTAACAATTTTCTAAATCACTCTAAAAAGTCTTTGAAAGATTTTTCGTGTGTATTGTTTTCAAGATTTCTTCAAGGAAAAACATGGCCGGCAAAGGAAAATCCACCAGTGATGTTCAACGCAGTAGCAGAATTTCTAAGAAATCAAAAACAGTCGCAGGAACTTCTCAAGCACCTGTTCGAAAGGAAAGGAAGAAGTTCCACAGCGTTTACGCCGACAACAGCCTATTCTATGCATTGTTTCATTGATCTGATTTGCAAACAACCTATTTTGACTAACAACCTAAAAGGCGACAACAGCTCTTAGTTAGTTCACTTCCGCCAACAACCACCTAGTCCTCCCACCTCTCGATCAATTAACGGAACACCTAAACAAGTGGAACCCATTCTCGAGGAAGAACCACCCGTCGAAAACAATCCAACACTGATTAGTCCCAATGGTAGATGTTCCACATGTTCTTGATCCACTAACCACGATGGTGCTATACATACTGCCAGAAGAACCGCAACAGGCAGAACAAATCCATGTGCCATCGGCAGAGCAAGTTCCGCAACTACAACTGGAAATTCCCGTTTCGCCAGTAAACCCTTTCCCAGAACCAGAAAATCCTGTTCCAGTAATTCCAGCGGAAGTTCCTATTCCCGCAGTGTTCGAGGAGATACCGATGCGAGATGTAGATCTCCCTCAAGAGGCACAGCCACATCAAAACTCAGAGGTTCTTCAGGATGATATCCTAGTGGAAATTCTCAATCTCCAAAACATTCCACAATCAATTGCCAATGAGCATGAAAACCCTAGCGAAATTGGGGAAAATCAAATGTAGGGGGAGAAGAACCCAAAAAAGGCTGCTGAGGAGGTTGCCGAACAGACTGCTGATGAAGTTGCCGAACCAGAGAAAGCAATTTCTGATCAGAGAGAAGAAAACAAATCCTCGTCGCATGCTGCAGAGGATTCTGAAGAAGAATTTGAGGATTCGGAATCCAATCAGGACACATCCGTACCAGACAGAGAGCAAAAATCCAAACAAATTCATTAGAAGCAATCTAACAAGAACAGTGACTATCAGATGGAGGAAGAAGAAGAGAGTGCTGATGACTCGTCTGAGGAGTCAGAAAAATTTAGTGAACAAGAAAAGAAAAGAAGAGAAGGGAAGACATTCGCAAAGGGAAACAGATTATGCCAGAGTTGCTAAAAAGACGATAGTCACGAGAAGATCAATAGGGATCCAGATTGGAAACCCCAGACAACCATCAGTTGAGCAAGGGCCAGTTGATCTGCACACGTCTAGCGATGGATCTACTGCATGTGAAACCAACCCAGACCAGACGCATCCTAATCCAAATGATTTCAAACAGACTGAAATCAGAACAGTAAGAGGTTCCTTTGCCCCCTACAGTTACTGTTTTCATGATAAGAAGGCTGCTCAATTATTCAGAAATTTTGTGAATTATCAAAATTTTACCTATGAGAGGAGGATTATGGTGTCTGATTTTGAAATAATTGGGTTAGATGACTTGGTTAAGTTTTTTAATCTGAAAAAATTATTTGACTGCAATGGAAAAATCAATGAAACTTTGGTGAAAGAGTTCTTGTCCAACATTCCAAAGAAATTTGGAAGTCCTGATTGTCTGTTCACAACTAAAATAGACGTGAGGGGGGTGATGGTTAAGTTTACGGCTGAAAGACTTAGAAAGTGGCTAGGACTTAGACAGTTTCAGGTTGATGAGGAAGATGATGAGAGATTCAACCTGTCTAACAAAGAAATTGCCAAAGAAATCATGGGGGATACTTGGCCTACTAGGAGATCTGAAATACCCTCTGCCAACATGAACCAAAAGTACAAACTTCTTCATAAGTTTGTAATGACAAATTTGGACCCTCTCACACATAAAACAAAGATTTCATCTGGCACAGCAGAACACAGATTTCATCTGACACAGCAGAATTTGAGGCAGATATTCCAACAGAATCTTTACTCAGGCAGGGCATATCCTGCATGAAGGAAGATCTAAATCAGCTCAGGGAATAGTTCACTGATCTTAATGCTTCTCATTCGTTATTTCTTAAATGTTTTGATCCTCTGTGCAGTTTAATGGTGTACTGTCTGTTGTCGAATGGTCAAGCGTTTGCATACAAGGATGAAGACATAAGTAGATTTCTTAGGAGTTTTCTTGCTGTTGTGGATGAAGAGGCTGCTCAGAAGAAGCAGACAGAAAATTCCGATCTTGATCCAGGAAAAGGAGCAAAAAAGGATACATCTGGTGAAGAAACCCCTCAAAAGAAAAAAAAAAAGAGGCCAGCTGAAGAAGGGTCTGGTCAGGACAAAGACAACAAGAATGCCAAGAAATCAAAGCAAAATCAACACTGAAGTAGTTTGAAGTAACAGAAAGAAGCAGAAGGAAGGAGATATTCTCAAGAAATATTCATATATTTTCTTGAAACACTAATTTTATTTTTAAGTCTTTATGCTCTATTTCTTTCATATCTGATTATTTTTTATGTTTTTTTTTGTTGAACTCCCTATGGTGACTACTATATTTTGTAGGAAGATATCTTTCGAGCTCTGATATAGTTTTTCAAATTATAAGACTCTGTTTTCACTAACTCCTCTGTAGGATTACTTTGACTTTTCTTCTTTGTCAACAAGGGGGAGAAGATATAGTAGCTCTGATAGCTGATCAGGATATGCCTCGCGTTGATACTGCTTATTTGATCAGGACAGATCTTGACTTGGAAGCACCTTTTACACTTTAAACTATGATTTATGTGTTTGATTTATTTGAGTTTGTGTTTTGTGCTCCAGTGACATATTAAGGGGGAGTTTTATTACTAAAGGGGAGTGTTTACTGTTTTTACATGTTTAAACACTTAGGAGACATTTTTGACACTTTGTGCTACTATGGATTTTGAAAAATTAGAAAAGCCAAAGGATGAGATTGTTAGTACAAAAAATTCTCGCATATTTGCATTCCCAATTTTTGGTTAAGTGTCAAACATGTTCTAACATTGTCACGAGTGTTGCATGACTTATTTTATCGTGTGACATTATTGTTAGCATGCAAATTGAGATGTCTTGAGCTGAAAGTTAAGTTGTGGCGTGTGTACTTATCTTGAGGCACAAAAATTTTATACATGAAAGGTACTAATGTTTCCTAGTTGAATTAGGTTTACCATATTTAACTATAAGTCTTAATTTGGCAAGTGTAGAGTCCATTTAGAATTAGGTAAGTTTGAGTTTATGGTAATTATTTATCCTAACTTTCCTTATTCTCCTACATGTGTAAGGTAACGTTGGAGACTTGGTTTTCGCAACAACTCGAAGACGTGCCTATATATGTATATTCTCTTTTGTAGGTTAAAGTGTGAGCGAAGGAGCAAGAGCCGAATTGAGCAAGAAATAAATCTGTGCAATATCCGTAAGTGCTCGACCGAAAAAGAGAAGACACAAAACACTGCCTTATTGTCATGTGACTTTGTCTTGCAAATTCGAACTTCATAGTTCAACATGTTTGTGTTTGGCATACCCTTCAAGTACATGGTAGGCGGCCACATTGGTGCGAGGGACATATCCACAGAGGTTGAAAGTAGTTTAGGAGGTCAAGTCATCCCAAGATGAGTTCAGGCGATCTCTAGGAGCTTGATGGACATTCCGAGAGACGCACGGGAGAAAGAAGGAGCAACGAGAGTTGTCTCATTGTCAAAAAGCATAAAGAGGGAGTCTTTTATAAGTTTACCTTTTGCATATTCAGTGTCTATTGTGATAACACATTTTATTCTTTCTCCGAACTAAACTCATGTCTTAAATTAGTGGATTTGTTTGTCCCGTGGCAAAGGTGCCTGCAGTTTTTCCCAGTTGGGTTTATGCATAATCATTCTGGTGTTATTTAATTTCGCATTCATTCCCGAGCTAGACACATATAGGTCGTGTTACACTGTACACCAATAAAACATATCTAGGCAGGATACATCCTGACTAGAGTCTAGATAACCACGAATTTACAAATACTACTCACAGTGCACGTACTTGATCCTCTACTATTCGTCATACCCTGTTTTGCTGTGTCTCAATGGCTATAATAAGTAGGGTTTCTTGTCTTGTTTTCCCATACTTGGGACATGTGAAATTGATGGGCTAGTCCTTGGTTAAGTAAGAGAGACTATACTTTCTAAACGAATAGCGTTATTTTTCTTGGTCAGAGGCATCCTCTTATTAGATATTGAATGCGTGAATGTCGCCATACTTTTATGATCATCCACACATCTCCAATGTAAAAGTATCATGCCATCTAAATAAATAATACTAATCTTTCTAAATGAATTAATGATGATTATAAATAAGCATATACAGGCAATGTTAGGGTTCATTGAATCTGATATTTTTAATTCCATAAATTTGACTAGATTAAAAACTTCAGTTTTAGTCTACATACATCCTTAAGCTTATTCATAGAGCCATTTACACCATAAATTTGAAAGTGATATATAAAATTACTAATTTGATAAACTGTTAATTTCTTCAGTATAGTTGGCAAATAAGACCCTACTTTTCACACAATATTTGTTTACAAAAGAGATAGGGTTAAGAGAGTTCCTGTTGAGATTTTGATACCCAATAATCCCGAGTCGATGATGATCAAACTCACCTTCATAGGCTGTTGTCGAAGATTGAAGTATTATCGACTTCCATGAGAAGAAGCGTAAAATTGGAAGTAACACTCATTTGTGTCTCAGGTCCAAATTGAAGTATTAGGCCTTTTGTGGGATTTGTTACTCTTTGGCCCATGTAGATTGTTTGGCCCATTGTAATTGCTGTGCTAACTCTATATGACACACCTCACCCTTAGTATCTTTAATACACTTGAAATGTGACATGCGCCGACGAAAAATTCCAACTAGAAGCTAGAATCTACCGTCAACGCTCGTGAACATGCTAATTATTCTAGAAAAAATTCTGGTAATATCTCCCTTAATTTAATAACAAAACCAACCCATTAACAACTCAAAATATAAATGTCCCCCCATTACAATTTACAATACTTTATATATGAAGAAATACACTAAACCGATTAATAACAACTATATAACAATTCATTTTGATAATACATTAGGTGGTGGCTCGAATTTTTGAAATAGCAGGCTCGGTCATAATTAGTTGTCCAAACTCCAATTTCTACCTATTAAGAAAATCATTTAGAAAACATGTGAGCTAATAAGCCCAGTGAGTGGAGTTTTATAAGTAAACATACTTTGGAGAGTCAAAATATACCTTTTTCAAAATCTCGAATAAAATGTACAAGTCAATTTTAGATTTTCATAATTTTAAATATAATTCCAGCATGAAGATCATCATCATCAAGTTGAATTCATCTCAGAATAAAACATTTATAGAATCACTAAAATGCTAAAGGCACAGAACCATTTCATGCCAACAATCATTATAAAATCCACTCCAAAGAGTATCCATATTCTCATCTCATTATGTAACCATCATATCAAGTTATCTCGCGTAGACACCAGCTTAGGCTATAGGTACCATATGACCCCTTCGCCCAAGGTGGCGCACTAACCAATTTGAGCCATAGCTAGCACATTAGGCTCATTCGCTTGGGCGGCATATCACATCAATAGCTTGAGCCATATACCACTTCGTCCTTATGCGGCATAAATAATAACATAGGATATAGATTGGGGGGTTTTAACACATCCATAAATCATGTTTTCAAATCAAACATTTCTCTACAAAATAGGAGACATCATTCCATATAAAAATCCACATGAACTTTTCAAAAAAAAAAAGTATCAACTTTTGTAAAATTTCATAGAAATACAAGGTCATCATAAACATTGCAAATTCATGTAAAATCAAAGCATAATAAATTTTCATTTAGAAAGAAAGAAGATGAAAATTTCCACTCACTGGCCAAGTAGCAAGGTAAGGTAGCTCTTTTCGTGTTTCATTTACTTTTTAATCTTCATCATTTCCTGTGATATTATATAAAAATTCTGTTTAACATCTAATTCCTTTATATTTCTCAATTCACACATATAACTCAGTTCTTTTACTTATCTTTTCTCAATCCTACTATCTTCTTTCTAGCTTATTTACTAGTTAAACTAATTTTTTTATCAACATGAAATCTCCTTTTAGATTACAAGTCCTCTTTTCCATTAAATACTTCAAGATTTCTTCAGATATATGGTTATTCCCTTCATATAATTATTCTAGACTATACTGCATCTTACAATTTGTCATAGTATCACATACTCTCAAATACCCAGTAAAAAAACAACACTAATTCTCACCCTTTAAACAAAATTCCCATATTTTTCTATTAAACATTAAGTTGCCCCTTTCTTGCATTTATTCCCAATTTCACTAAATTTTCTAATTTAACATGTCTGTATAGTCATAAAACCAACTTAAATAAAAATTTTCAGCTTTAATTCTTCTATTTAAATTTTCACCCATACACTAGCCAACTATATAACTTCTTATACTAACATCATAAACCTCAAACTTCATAATCAAAGAACAATTCCATGCCGTTAAAACGTGTAGTAAACAAGATTACAACCTAGTATTGCATATTCATCATAAAAAATTCATAAACCCTAACAAAATTTACATTCTTAAATTTATATAAATCCAAATCTTAAAGACCAATAACACTTACTTGTTTGATCTTTGTATTCTCCTTCTTCTTCTTCCTAAGATTCTTCCAAGTTTTCCCTTTTTTTTTTTTTGTCCGCAAGAATCGGCTCTGCTGTCTAGTTTGTTTGCTCTCTCTCTCTCTCTCTCTTTCTCTTTATATATATATATATATAGACACTCACAAATGACAAATGGTCCAAGTCGGTCACCAGCCGACTTGTACTTGTTTCAATTTTTTTTTTCACTTTAACCTTTAACTTTGTATTCGTATATAATTTAGTTCTCACGTTTCAATCTAACACGTGAAACGAAAGTATAAGGAAAAAATAGGATGTCACACTATATAAGTCACAAGACTTTATCTTGTACATCGAGATATGCCAATATTTGAATTGAAGGAAAGAGAGACTACACCTTAGTGGTACAGATTTAGTTAGTTCTCACATTTTTTGTGAATATATGGGTTAGGGTTGTTGCTCATTTTAGTGCTTTCTTGTGGTAAAGTTTGAACTTGAGCCTTGTGTGTAATTTATTTACTAGTTATCTTGTATTTCTTGGGGTGTATTTGTTCAAAAATTGGTATCATAGCTTGGAAGCAACATCCTTGGTTTGGAAATCACTGGAAATTCAAAATTTAGGGCAGGAAAACTTGAATTTGCTGAAGAACACAAGGAAACTCGAAGAACACCTTAAAGGACAAATCTGGTTGTGCATTTTCCGACGGATCTAGGTGGCGTTTGAGCAAACCAAAACCACCAATTGAGTCCTAGTGACGAGGTGATTCCAATCTACCGGCATGTGAGACTGAAAACGACTGGATGGCGGCTCGTAGAGAAAAATCCAATGACTGGACAAGTTGCAGATTCTTCATCTCATAGAGACGAAGCCAATGGTTCTTTCAGATTTCAAATTGGAGCTGTGTACAGGAAACGGGTCGGGTTTGAATGTGGCTATGCGTTTTCCGGTCTAGAAAATCAAACCCAAAATTTGAAATTTGAAATTTGAAATTTTCATCTGCTTATCTCGTGTTTTATAGATCATATTGACTGGTCCACTCCGTATCATATTCTTGGACCTTTGTTTACCTTGTCTGAATTGTTTAGGGGCTAATTTGTGATTAATCCAGGTTCATTAGAGTTTGTTAAATATTTTGTAGAACTATTTGGGATGAACTTGCTATTTGTATGAGTTGTGTTGGTGAGAAATATATTTGTTGTGATAGTTCTTTTTTGCATGGCTACTTTATGTGCTTGTGAGTGTGTGCATTATTATCTTTTATTGACCCGGATTATAGGAACTACATTACATAAACTTTCTGTTTAGTGTATTTGCTTATACTTTTATTTTCATCACTTGTGTGATAGTTATTCTTGTGTGGTTTGTACTTGTTTGGTGAGATGACATTACTGTGCTCTGCATTGGGGGTCTTTGATGGGAAATGTGATTTTCTAATTTGGCAACAAATGATGAAGGGGCTTCTAGTACAACAAAATGTTTCAAAAGCCATTGGTGGAAATTTTCTCACAAAATTGACAAAAGATGAAAGAGGATAAAATCGATTAGTTAGTTTAC
Source organism: Nyctanthes arbor-tristis (assembly GCA_963692815.1). Classification (NCBI taxonomy): domain Eukaryota; kingdom Viridiplantae; phylum Streptophyta; class Magnoliopsida; order Lamiales; family Oleaceae; genus Nyctanthes; species Nyctanthes arbor-tristis. The sequence goes on along the minus strand of CAVNYN010275361.1, from coordinate 1,573 downwards.
AGTTCTATTATTTACACCTATATGATGAGATCTTGAGAAAAGTTGGCAACAATAACTCTACAAAAGCTCTTTAAAAGAAAATAGAGGATCTTTATATGTCGAAATCCACTTCAAATAAGCTTTATCTACTTAAAGTTTTTTCAGTTTCAAAACTGACCCAACTAGAGATTTGGATGACAATTGGGATGTCTTTAACAAATTGGTGCAAGATATCTTGAAAGTGCCTGAAGAGTACAGAGTAGTCATTTTGTTGAATACTATTCCTGATACTTACCCAGATGTGAAAAATGCTATAAAGTATAGGAAAGACACTTTGACTACTGATATTGTCATTAACTCCTTGAGGAATAAAAAGTTGGAGTTGACGGCTGAAAGAAATGAGAGATGTAGTGGTAAAGTTTACGTGATGAGAGGTGAACGTAGTACGAGTCAATAGAGCCTTGATGGCGATGAGTTTGAAGATGACAGCTATGACTCTAATGACAACGATCAGTTTGACGATTATGGTGGTAAAGGGAAAGATAGAAATCGAGGTAAGTTAAGAGCAAAGAACATGATATGTTATGTATGTAAGAAGATTGGATATTTCTTGAGACTGTCTGAGAGATAAAGGTAAACAGAAAGTGAAGATGGGAGATGAGTACGATACGGTGTCATCAATCCGAGCAGGGTGTATTGATGTCTACTCTCTTGTGTGTACCTTTATTTTGTATCTTTTTTGTTTTGAGATCGGAAGAGCGTCTGTATTGTTGCATTCGTTTAATTTTAGTATGAACTTTTACCTGAATGTTGTGTGTGATCATTATACATGTAGGCATTTGAAGCATCTGGTAAGGTAGAATAGTAAAGAAAGTGGTCTGACTGGTAAAGACGATATGAGATGTTAGAAATGGGTATGGATGCATTGGTGACATGTGTGTTGGGATGTAGTGGAGTCTTCTATTTAAGAGAAAGTCCTAGCCAAGTTGAGAGTTCTGAGTTAGCTCTTGCAGAGTTCTAGGTGAAGAGGTATGACTTATGAGGTGATTGGCACCTCTCTTCATGATTCAAAGGAGGTGGTATTGCGACGACTTATCGTGGAAGGCAAAGTATCAAGGAAAAGGGTACCGGAATACCTCGTGATTAGGGAAGGTTTTGTAACCGTCAAAGGGCCCACCTTTAACAGAAAACGATAACGTGGACAGCATTTCCTTTACCTATAAATACCCTTTTTCAGTTCATGTAGCAATAGAATTTTCCCAATAAACACATTCTTTCTGTATAACAAATTCACACACTAACACACACCCATCTCTGTGATTTACATTAGTTGGAAAGAAAAAATATTAAGCATCATGGCACTACTATATCTGCTACCAGGCCAATTAAACTTGTTGAAGGGTTGTGTAAAATCTTACAAATGAGTCATTTTAATGATACTGAAACTGTCCTTAAACGTCAAGCAGTTAGTAAATGAAGTGAATGAAGACACAAGAAGGTGGAGTGAAACTTTGCAAGCGACATAATCTTGATTATATATGTTGACAATGAAACAGAGATTCCAAACCCCCCCCCTTTTTTTTTTTTTTTTTTT
>CAVNYN010275360.1:0-25644 GCA_963692815.1 Nyctanthes arbor-tristis | reverse complement strand
CGAGGCAGATTATGATTTATCACAGCTGCCGGTTGGTTGATATAGTTTAGCACTTCTGACCCAAATCTGAGCTAATGATGATGGCTTAGTTACCTCGATGGGCAGAATTGCACATCCTCAACTGTATCATCATGCCCCTGAAAAATCCCTCGTGGACCAATATTAGAATTATCAACAGATTTTACAACAGAACCACCTGATCCTGCTGCTTGGCCCGCATCTGTGGCCAACATTGAAACATGATCCTGAATACTCCATAACACCACAGATTTATCTTTTCCTGTCCAAAAGTCTCATTTTGTGAAAACACAAAACTCATAGCATGGCAAAGAAAGCCAGAAGAATGATGTCATTCCAGATTGATTTAAAATTAAAGAAAAAAGAAAGAAAAAGGGGAAAAAACTTGGGGGAGGGGGAGAAAATAATATATTCGAACCTCCTGAAAGCACAAAAGGTTCAGCTGGGCACATTGAAAGTGCAAATTCTGCATTATCTTGGTGTCCAGATAATACCTAGATAAACGTAACATATTATTCACATGGCCTTTAGCTAGGAAAACACAACCAATTAACAAGTAGAGAACAATTCCAATATCATCCATTGAGGTATCCACAATAGCGACCACAAAAAGAGGGCAAATTAGCAAGGTAAATGTGAATGGAGATAGAAAGGAAGGAACTGGAGTGGCGCATGGTATTTGAGAGGAAAAGAAACAAGGCTTTAAAAAAGTAACCATTGAAGGATAGCTAGACCACGATGACACTATAGCATCCTATGCGTAATCTCATCGCAGTCCTTTCATGTATGGACCCTTAATTTATTTCTTGTTGAATACATACTTATGGGTGGTACTAATTCATTTCAGAACCTTCCTCTTAGAGAGAATAGTATCTCTTTGCATTAGACTATAGGACAAGCCATTTTGGGGAAAAACCAAGCTAGAAGCACTAGAACTTTCTTTACTTTAGTCTTGAAAGAAATTTCTGATATGATTAGAGTCTAGTATCCAAGACTGAAATGAACATCATACAGCTTGGCAGATAATGGAAAGCAAGACAACTCTAGATATGAAAGTAAATAGAATTGAATTCCATTTGCTTTGGACAAATCAAAGCATTGTTCAAAAGTGCTACAAGTAATACATTAATGTATACCTGCATAATATCCTATCACAAAACTCTATTCCAAAAATGTGGAGGTTGATTAAACAGATTATAGGTAGACTCAAATCTCAACAAAAGCACTGAACTGACCACAAAACTGCGGCATTTCTCTGGACTACTGGAACTTTCTAAAGTAGCAATTTCATCAAAATAACCAATTTTATAAGTTCAATCATAACAGCCTTTTCCTGAATCTTGTAATATTCTTAAGATTCCATGCCAGATCATTTTAATTGTACTGTTCATTGTTTATCCTGCAAATGAATAATCACTCTAGCCTAAGAATGCAAGTGTTATATCATTCTGAATCTACCATGAGACCATATTATGATTTGACTTTGTCCCACAGGCTAACCTCAATAAAGCTTACTAGGAAATCTACATAATTACATTTTATCCTACCAAATATATTGAATGCTGTATCCCATTACCTTTAGAGAGTAACACAGTCTAACAAAGTTTATTACTACAGAGCTTAGATTTCGGGGGAAAACCTTTGACAATATAGGGAGGGAGAGGGAGAAGAAAAAAGTATTTTTGTTGTTTGGGCCCCCCGGGGCGGGGGGGTGGGAGTTTGCATGGCACAGATACTGCTACCTTCCCAGTTAAATAGTGGATTACATTTTAAGGGACGATGAAAGAAATGGAAAATATAGAAAATGGCGAATCACTGTGATCACTGACACGATACACCAGGAGAAAAAAGAACACACCAAATCTGGCCGTGATTCAGCAGCTCCAAGGACAGCATGCCGGTTGGGTTGGGCTTCAATGTCCCAGATAAGAACCAGATCGGAAGTAAAACCAAAATTAATCTGCACAAGCCATAAATTCAGGGATTACCAAAAAGGAACTTGAATCAATTACTTACTTCAGGGCAGTCAGTGTGCGTTGCCACTATGTTTTTATTCAGTGGAAGTTCCCTGATTCTGTTGACCTACAATTTAATTCACAAGTTGTGATGGGATGACATGATTGTAGTACTTATCGTTGTATTGTTGTTATTGACCACCACAGAAAAGTATCAAAAGTGCTCCCAGAAAATAAATAAAATACGTAAGATTCCAAAATTGTACAGGATAGTGTATTAACAGACTGAATGACATATGTCTGTCAATATTGAGCCTATGAATTGGTTTATTTGGGTCATGTTTGGAATCCCTTGGCAGGGAGCATTAGGAACCACTAGTTGGAGGGTAGATGGATGTTTTCCTCCAGGTGAGAGAATGAACTAAACCGATCAGCTACCTCCATTATTTCATTGATATAAGTCTGTGGATGGGGTGTCAAGTGACGACAGTAAAACTTCTCAACATAAAAGCTACAAATAGTTGTACAGAAAGTTCGATAATTTGGCCAATGCAAACCAGAACCTCCAGATGCTTGGGAAATTCAAGCTACAAATTGAGCAACCTCAGAAGCAAATACTGAACAGCAAAAAGCATTAGCACTTATCACAAAAATAAGGACACGATGCTTGAACTTTGCACACACTAAAGAATAATTAATGTACAGAGACGACAAATGGAGGGAGGACATAAATAGTCATGAAGCTTGTTAAACTCCATGTGTTCATGTAGTTCATACCTCCCCCGGATGTATGATAGTTTTGTACTTCTTAACGAAAGGTGAACGTGCATCCTCATTGAACTACCATTCAAGAAATAAATTAGAATCAGATGAACATGTTAATTTATTTAACTTAAAAATTTTTGTGTTAATTAAAAACTTACATTTGCTATATGGTTTTCTGCAGCAACTCGAGGCTTCACAACATCACAATTTGCTATAATTAAAGTGTTAGGCACTGTTTGGTCCGTCTGGTCGCCAAAATGGAAAAAAAAAAAAAAAATCAACCCACTAGTTAAACAATAGGCACATTATAGAAAGTCAAGATAATTGTGGATTTTTATACCAATTCCCAACAATATTGAGCTTTTACAGATAACAGTGAAAAACATAAGTCTATTTTATAAGAATAAAAATTTCCAGCACCATCTTCAGGCGATAAATATAACAGAGATGCTAAAGATTCGCGCATAAAAGAACTTTTCAGGTGGATGAGAAAATTAAAGATGCAAGGAGTTACCAGAAAATCGTGCAAACAATGGGCAAAAAAGGAAAATTAGTTTGCTAGCAAGCCTTTTACAGTCATTCCTTGTCAATCATGACCAAACTATGAAACACATTTATAAATACCACTCTATATTACATGTAGGGTAGTTGTGTTTACTGCTTATGAGGTTTTACCCATTGGTTGAAGGTGGTTTTTAAATAAATCATCAAACTATGGACAAGTTCAGTAACCTTACCTGTTCAGAAAGGTAGAGACGCTGTTTAGTCTTGAAAGTTCCATCCTCGATAATTGGGCCCCAACTATAGCCATGAAAATGCCAGCATAAACAGAATAAGCAATATTGTCAACCCCCACCCCACCAAAAAAAAAAAAAAAAAGGAATAAAATAAAATAAATAAATAAATAAATATGAAAAGAAGTATAATAAATTATGAACTACAGAATGTAATCAAAAATAAAGAAATAAATTGGAATCCACCCAGCAGGTTCCTTACCCTCTCATATCGCACAGACACCAAAAGGGGAAAAAATCACTTTTCACAAAATATTTTTTTCAAAAATCTATATCATTCAAGGGCCAAAACTTTCAGATTTACAGATTTTTTATGTCATAAATCCAGTTAAATCACACTCGTGAAAACACAATATGCTCCAAAGAGTTTTCAGATTCATTTATTATTTTTACCACCATAAAAGAAATGTAGCCATCTGTCTTAAAATTCCCAGAAACTATCACCTTAAGAGGAACTCTTGAATGTAAACCGTAGAAACCTAGGAGGTCAGTCGATCCGCTTCTCATTCAAATTTGTTTATATAGTAAAGCAACCAAAAGTTTACAAAAATTTAGACAATATTTACAGATTCTAAAACAAAACCTTTCCAGCTTATTATTATTATTTTCCCTTACCTTAACAACACAACCCCCAGAAAAAAGCTTTTTTTTTTTTGGGGGGGTGGGGTGTGGGGGGTGGGGGGAGCTTTCATGCTTCTACGGAAGTACCTGAAACCTTTGGTCTTTAAAACTAAATCCAAGGCGCTTCTCTTCTTCCTAAAATATTTCTGCTGCATAAATACATCCTAAAGATTCCATTCTCGACAAGGAATCCTATATTATCTATAATAATCAATGAAACAAGACCTATATGCAAACCTCTCTGTTTGTGGATTTCCTTGAATATCTTGAGAATTTTTATACATAAAATATCTAATAAGCAGGCATGTGAAGAAAAGTCATTTCGGACAAACAAGTGAAGCAGTCAATAACTACATTAGATTTTTTTTTTTTTTAAATAACATTGTACACTGAATATATAGTGGAAAAAAGACATTGAAATGTAATGATTGCTAAGTCAACTAGGAATAGATCTTTTCTACTCTATCTTTGGTGACTTCTCGACTGTTTTTAGTACCTTTTCACACTCCAATTTCTGCAATTCATTATATTCTCTCATTAGAAAACTTTTGATTAGTTAGTTGGTGTGACTTTCGATTCATGTTATTTCATTTTGAAGAGGTGCAAAGACTTGACATTACGCAAGCTGTATCTAACCCAGTGATCAAGTTAGCAGCCGAGCTCAATCCCGAATCAACTTGACTTACTGGTCGAGTTTGTGTGAGAAATAATAGCAGAACTAGTTTGCAAAATAAATCACCAATTCTTTCAACAAAAATATAGCCATAGGTCAATACACAAGTGGAAGAATCTTAGTCGAGGCAAGGAAAGGCATTGGAGTCCGGTCTTTTAGGGCATGTTTGTATATGTTACTTTTTTCTCTAATTTCGAGTAACCGAATAGAAAATTATGTTGAACTAATGCGTTTACCATTAAACAAGCAACTTCCTTATTCTCAACATGAAATAAAAATAAAAATAAAAATAGAGAAAAAAGTTTATGCTAAGCCAAGCATGCTCCTATGCGTTTCATGAACGAGAAGAAGAGAAAATGTTAAAATAGAACTTCTGTAGCCCAGTAAATAGTGCCGTTTTTCATAATTACTCCATAACTAGTTCTCAGAGTTTACCTCATTTTCAAAATTCAATCTTGGCAAAGTTGCTAGTTGTGTTATTTTTCTGTTCACTTGGTCTCAAGTGGTTTTAGTTTGCTGAAGAGCATAAACATCATCAATCTACTTCATCATTCGTATAAATAACCAGGCAAATAAATTAGAACAGAAATGGCAAAAAGGAAAGCATCTATAACATACATACAATTGTTTATATGCAGGCATATGATTGCAGAACAGTTTAGAGCAAAATAACATCATCTAGGTTTCAAACGATAAAAACCTAAAAGAACCTGAAAGAAGCTAAATATACAGCAAAATGTTAGAGCAGTACCGGCAAGAAAGAGAGGGCCAGACAAGGTTGTGATGAGAAAACCAGTCGTAGAGGACGGGCACCAACTGCTTCCAGTGAATGTACCTTTCGTCCAAGGCAGCGTTTCTCTTCTCGCCGCCAGTGCCCCTCCTTTTAACACTAGTCTCTTTGTCCTTCTCTCCTTTCGATCTCGTTGAGCCCTTTGGCCTTCCTCGCTTCCTTGGCTCCGGCGGTGGCGTAGCATCCATAGCGAACTAGTCAGTGAGTAGAAGAGGTGAGTGTTTCAGGGGTAATTTCTGGACAAAATGACGAAATACAGAGTGAGAGTAATGGCGAAATGGCCTACTTTTGACATTCGTTGGTAATAAAGAAGGCTACAGTAAAAAAAACCACCTCATCTTTATCCAATTGTTGCTAATAAAAATGGCTGGCTCTACTTAAAGAGTGGCGTTCACCCGCGAGATGGTGGCAGGTTACACTGTGACTCTGTCTACATGGAGTTGTTATTGACTCTCTCACATGTGGGTGGGTCACAGTGTAACTCAACATGTGGGAGTGTCAATAACAGCCCTCATATAGGCAGGGTCGCGGTGTAACCCCGCGACCCTTTTACGAGTGAATATTCTGGTCTACTTAAAAGTATACAGATTCTTTCTTCAGTGAATTAGTAGGCTTTACTGTTAATTAATTGAAAGGAAGCAAAAATGACAAGGAGAAAAGGATTGAAAAAGAAAAGTGATTTGAAAAGGATTGAATAAACAATTAAAAAAGAACATTTAAAAGGAATTTTTTGCGACAGACCTATAAAAATTGGGGAGAGAAGGTGGTTTGAGTTGCATTGTAATGGTTAATTGGTTAGATACTTAAGTTTCAGACATAAGGTCTCGAATTTAAACTACACATGCACCTTTCTAAATTTCCATCCCCTCCCGTGTCATCCCTTTATGTCAAAAAGGATTTGAGAGGAAGGAGTTATGCCTTTGATGGTGGATTGACAAATCATCTCACTCAATATATAGGTGAAATATATTCACACCGCATGTCTTGTTATACACCACATTTTATGTATAATAGACATCTTTAACTTTGGCTTTAAATCTCATTCATATCTCCTAATTTTTTTCATATGCCTTCTTAATTTTTCAACTTCTTAATTAACTAATTACATATTATGCAATCACAGTATGGTTTTTATCTAAATTTTTCGTTATTGTTGTAAAAATAATTAGCAAACTTTGTTATTGTTATTGTTATTATTATTATTATTATTATTATTATTATTATTATTATTATTTTGTGCTTATCTTACCTACTTAAAAATACGTGGGGGACAAAAAAGTACTTTTGTTGTCTTTTAATATAATTTTTTTGAAAAGTATGAGTCTAAAATTCTTGTTTAATTATAATGAAGAATTGTGATTATAAATATAATAAAAAAAATTATGATCATAATTGCAACAATCAACAAAAGTTAAAACACAGGGCAATTAAAATGTGGTGTGCTATGAATAAAAATTATGGTAGGAATATAATTACCTGATCTTCCACCATATTATTATTATTACTATTATTATTATTATTATTATTATATCTAACATATAGTATATTCTCCTTGGGCTACTGTTCATCTACTCACATTTTACTGTTTCTTAGAACAGTGTATTTACGATTTTACCCCTGACTGTAGACGTGTTCATTTACAATTTTACCCCTCATGGAAATAGAGTGGATCAGCTTGGTGTTGCTCGTATCTCCTCCATGCGCTCTCTCCTCTGCGTCTCTGGATCCTCTTTGGTTCCTTTTCCTCTCGAATCTTCTTCGTCAAGCGCAAATATCTCTGCTTCCTTCCTCTTTGGCGAGTCGAAGCTTTATCAAAACCCATCACCGGTGATTTTGGCCACCAAATAGCGCTCTTCAACAATGGTATGTCCGATCCTCCTCCCTACTGCCGACTGACGCATCAGGGCTCGATTTTAATTTTGGTATTTTCCCAATTTCTCCCTTTTGATTTACTTTCTAGTTTTTTTATGACAGAGCTTCAATTACTTTTTTGTTCTGGGTTTGGATGTGGGTTTAATTTCTGGCTGCCATTTATTTGTTTATATAGCACGTGGCAAATAATCTCATCCGAAGAACCTTATGCTATTCTGATGTTGAATCTTGTGGGCTTGTCTTTGCGTCTGTGAAGTGGTGATTGAGGCACTGCCATCGTTGTCAGTTTTAGCACTTCAGAAGGATTAGTAATTTCTCTTTTGTTGCTGGTTTCACCCTTTTTAATTTACTCCTAACATTTTTGGGTAAATATTTTGTACACTCTGCACCAACCCCATCTCATCACACAATTACCATTCCCGACGCGGTTCTCGCCGGCGAACAGGTAAGCTCCTTCAAATTGTTTCTTGGATTTGTACCTCAATTTTTTGTATGTAATCTTCTTAGGATGAATTCAAGTTTTTTCCCGTTTCTTGGAGCTTAATAATGTTAGCCTCTGCCAGCAATTGCTATATATCACACTCTCCAGCTATATTTCTCTTTATTTTCGTATTCCTATTTTTATAAAGCCAACAAATTAAGTTCTTACAGTTAGCTATTTCAGATTTTTTGGTTCAAATTTAGAGATATTGGACAAAAATTGGAAGAGATATTGTCTTATGGTGTTTAAAGAAAATGTAATTTTATATAATTGCTGTTTCAGAAAGTTGATCACCTTGTAACCCATTTAACATTGTTCATTAATTATGCTTTAATTTAGATATGATACATGTGAATTTACTTTTAATCTTTTCCTTCTCATGTGTCTCTTGGAGGTGTCAATGTGGACTGGTCTACTTGTATTTGTTGAAAGATACTTTGGATGTATAAAGTGAATTTACATTGGGCATCTTAGTTACTTTACATTCTGGTGCATCTTTTTACGGAGGCTGAAGTTTACTGGTGCCTATTTACTTTAGAATAATGTTCTAGAAAGCATGGCAATGTGCCTTTTAAGTGTGAAGCTCTAGCAAAATTTTTTGTTTTTTATCACCATTATGTGAGTGAGAAAAGTGCGACTAAGCAAAAAGTAGAACAGGTATCATTTTGTACAAGTTGTACAAAATGCGTTGCATTTTTACGTTGTTCACTGCCTTGGACAGGCAATTGTTGTATTGAAGAAGGGTGCTTATCTTTTGAAGTATAGCAGAAGAGGGAGGCCCAAATTTTACCCTTTCAGATTATCTACAGTAAGCACTTAAGATATGATGAGGATCTCAAGGTACATAACTTATTATCATTTTTCTTTTCTCTTCTTCTTTTTTCTTTTTTTCCCCAAAATTGAATTATACACTAGCTTACACTCTATCCATTTTCCAAGCGTAGCAGAATGCTTAATAACATTATTACTGTAATGAAGGAAGGATATATCATGTGGTAATATACATAGTATAGATGCTTTTTATGTTTGTAAAATTGGATACACACATCAGATATTTGATATCAGTTAATGATAGATAATAGAAATAGGTTTCTTGTTGGATTTTGGTAAACAAGAATGTAACCAAGAGAGTTCAACATAAGGACTGGTGTTGGAACTTTTACATATTCAATTGGCAGCAGGCGTAATTCTTGATTTTCAGCCTGAGAAATTTTTGATTTCGTATTCTGGTCGGGAGGAAATATAGCTAAGATTAAGCTCAATTATGAATGTCATAAGTGGCCAAAGCACCGTAAGTCGATGGAAGTACCCATTATTCAAAGAAGAAAGTCAATGGAAGTACCCATAATTAAAAAAAAAAAAAAAAAAAAAAACTTTCACTTTATGTAATTTCTGTATTTGGTTAGTACTAAGAGTAATAGTTAATCTGCTTCTCGCATTCTGTGAATAGTTGGGACATAATATCTAGAAACTGTTTACAAGAATTGACCGAAACTGTTTATAACCATACAATGTAGCTATGTTTTGGAGAATTAACAATTTTGTGTTTGTTCTGATGCATTTATATGTGCAAGGATTTTCATATACTATAAAACATCAAGGATGAAATTTATTATACTTTTAGGTCCAACGATGCAATATTCGCTCTTATCTAAATTAAAGACAAATTTCCTGGGGAAAATGCATTTCAAGTAGAAGTCTCTTGATATATTTTTGATCGCTCGGAAATAAAATTCTATTGAAGTTAGAGATGTTATCAGACTTTTAACATTATTATTAGGTAGTAGTGTTGCAAAAAATTTGAACGCCTGTATATGCATTGACAAAAAGATGCTCTATTTGGTTGCCTTTTTGTTTCTGTAATGGTATTCTCTGTTTCCATAATTGTTCAGCATCAATCTAAACGTTTACCTAAATCCAAATTCATATGTTTGGAAGGTCAAAGGCTCATAAAGAATATCACCCCTCTTTGAAAATGTTGTTATGGAGCCATGCTTGTTGCATGGAGACTTATGGAGTGGAAATATCAGCTATGACAAAAATGGTGATCTTGTCATACTTGATCCAGCATGTTATTGTAAGTCCTTGATTGAACTTTCAATTTTTCATAGAATTCTGGTTGTTGCTCTCAGAGATTTCCTCATTCTTTTTCTCGGTAATGGTATGAGATGGTTGTACAATTGTTTGGCATAACCCTTATATTAGCGGAGCAATTAACTGCAATGAGCACGAATAGCTAAAAAGATCTTGTACGTTTTAATATTATGCCATAATTTTTGTTGTAGTTTTTGTCATTAATCCACGCAAGTTCTAGCAAATAGTGAAGTGAAACACGTGCAACGCACTTAAGCGAACTAGTAAATATAAAAGTGTAGTTCAAGATAAAACTTTTGATTTCCAAATTTATTCTTATATATTATTTTAAAACCCAATTTACCTTTATTAATTATTTATTAATCTTTAATTAACTCATTAATTTATGAAAAAAATGTCTGTTCATTTTCATACAAACACGTAGAAGGAAGAAAGACTGCAATTTTATATAATTGAAACTAATTCCAAAAATATACAATTTGGCTACCTAATGTCTCAACTCGAAATTTTATAAGAACTAACTTTTAAAAACTAATTATGAAAGATCGGAAGAGCACACGTCAGGGAAAATTTTCAAAACCATTTTGAAGGTTTTGTAATAAAACCTTTTATCCCGTATGTCGTGTATGGATATACGCCATGTGTATTTTATATACGCCATGTGTATTTTAAATACACGTAGCGTGTATTTATACACGTCACATGAGATGAGAAGTTTTGCAATAAAACTTCTGACATGTTTTTGAAAGGGACTCTCATGAACAGATAATTTGATATAGGTCTTAAAAATTGTGAAAGAAACTTTTAATTTTCCTTTTATACTAGTATTTGAACCCGAGCGTTGCACGGGCAAATTTTGATTAAAATAATATCATAAAATTGTATAGTGTAGAAGTAATGAAAAAAGCATCACTTGGTCTGACAAATTTCCTTATGACGCGAATTTTAGTAATCTAGTTTGACTTGTGCTCTTGTTCAAATTATTGTTAAAGGAAGATAATACTCTAAGATAATTGAAAAATATTTGTTTTTGTATTATGATACGTTAGCAGAATTGAAGAACAAAATAGTATTTATGTAATCGTAAGTAACAAATTCAAATAATAACTAAAAGAAGAAGGTGAAAGTCTACTTATCAAATAAAATTTAGAGAACGAAGTCAAAAAGAAATTCAACTTGCTAGTCAAATATATTGTTTATCATTGAATTGGTCAGTTTGACTTTATTATCATTTATCACATACATCAATATACATTTTATATTGGAAATTCTTTGTTCAAATGCTTTTGATAAATTTTTATAATGCATATTCAGTAGAAGAAATTAATTGAAGTGCACTAAGTAATTGCTTAGCATCTCATTCCTCCTTTATGATTCAAAACTTTGGACAGATTGTATGCATTTCTTTCCTTCTTCTCTCTATAAGAGAGGAGATAAGATAAATTGCAATTCTACATCTAAAGTTCAAATACGTTTTGGTTCTTTTTTCCAGCAACAACTCAAAATAGTTTCTTGAGGAAAAAGCCAGCGCTTTTCAATTTCTTTGATGTTTCCCATATTGAAGCCAACTTTACCAACCTTCAATTAGAATGTATGTATTAGATTAGTTCATTTTGTGCTACATTCAATTTTCACTTCTGGTTCTATAAATATATGTGTGTGTGTGTGTGTGTGCGCATGTGTGTGCATGTGTGTATTGATGAAAACAATCAATAATACAATAGTCGAAAGCCAGAAAGTTAGTATTTTTAAAACTATCTATGCACTAGGTAGATACACAAAAACTCAAAATAATTTGCACAAGAAAATGCCGCCTAACTCCTGCTGTCGCTTGACAAATGATAAAATTCTGCCACATACATCTATTAGCAGAAGGAAACATTGCAAGAATTTATCGCTAAAGCTTTTACAATCTAACATATATAGTATAACACTTTAAGTTAGCACAATTGATAGTGCAAAACCAACTGGTCCTAGATGCAGAAACTACATGAGCAAAAGAATAAAATTTACAATATGTGAAGGCATAATGACACTGGCTCAAAAATGCTTAAGTAATTTAATCTAATGGGCATAATGAAACTTATAAAATTTAGGTTCAGAGCATGTTTACGATACTTATATATTCATGGCAGTAAATTTGTTAGAAATGGAATATGTTTACTCCTCAAAATTTAGGTTCAAAACAATGCTACAGCCAATTTTCTATCCACAATAAGCCTAAAGATACACAGACAAACTTTCAATAATCTCCGAGAAGTTTAAAAAGATGATCTGTGAATGCCTGCATTTATAGGAAAAGAAAGGGTGCTCGGGTTTTATTGATTTGCAACCTAATCCTCTAAGATCATACAATTCTATAGAGATAAATCTGCATCTCAGTACCCTCTGGAAAGAAGTTTCAAGGGGAATCCTTCCACAAGTGATAACATCAATTATAGAGGTTTATGTTGTCTTTAAAGAAGAAAATTACAGATGTATTTGGAAATGGGTTGTCAATAACACAATATATAAAAATGGTTTGCCCTCAAAGAATAAACAGCAGAGAGAAAAATTGAAAATAATTTGTTTCATTCCTGAAAACAGGTGGATCCTTAAAACAAATCTAGGATCTAAAATGATTACCAAATCTCCATGAGATTTTCACATACTTTTGCACCTGTAAGCCAAAGAACCTAACATAAATACACAATCAAACTTGCTAAACATTTGACAAAAGTATGTTGGGATCTCCAAAAAACACCCATTCTCTGAATTACGTAGAAAAATGAAATCCCAAACAAATCAAATTACACTGAAAATGAAATCCTGAACTATGATATATTCCAAAATCACATAACAAAAATTCATGAATAAAGCATGTCCTGATGCCCCTGTACGACTTGCCCCCTACTTCAACTTTAGTCTGGCCTAAAATAGATTGAAAGCACCCCTACATCCTCGTAATGTATGGTTTCCACTCTGTAGAAAATCTAAAACTTCTCCCGATTTGCAGAATGTTTTTACGACTTCCTTCGAGTTCTTTTCTCAATTAATTTCCACTTCCCATATACTTATTATGGCGGAAATAGAGCAGAATCTCCAAGAAAACTTTGTAAGTTCCACCAGAGTTTGTAAATCTGAAATGTGAACAATTAAAAATTCTTTGCAAGAAGAAGATGTAAAAACCGGGAAATCATAAGAAAAACTGTCACCCACAATGTGGGTATTGATCAATGAGGATAAAAGTTGCCAATCTACTTTCAAAACATTTGAACAGTTTCTAGCGTATCTTTGCAATAGAAAATACATGAAAACCTAAAATTGCGATTGGAATCTTCCCTTCTGTAATATATAGATATATATATTTTTTTAATTAAAGAATGTTAACTTTGAAAACCCAAAGATTAACGAAAGAAATTAAATAAATGTCATATTGTATTACAATTTTTATTATGAAATTTAAAACGTAAAACAAAATTATTATAAATTTTAAAAACAAATAGGTTGAAAGAATATTAAATAAATGTCATATTGCATTATGATTGTTTTTAAGTTGTATTGGCATAACCACTAAAGCTGTGTGCACAATAGTGAATGAAGCTAAATGAAATGGTGTATAAATCGCCCTTTGTCATGGTACAAAGACGATGGATTTTCAATACCCAAAGCAAATCTCAAAGTGGAATAATTTGTAGATATATTAATAGTTCACAATTCAAATCATAAAAGTTTAAAATATAAAAATATTTTACGATATTGACAGCGACATAAAATATGTAATTACTTTCTTTAGGCCACCATTTCTTATCTTTCTTTGTTAATTCAGCTATTATATTATATATTATATGAATATAAATATATGTATATATATATATATATATGCATATAAAATAAGAGAAGAGTGGGGTAGCAACTTTTCCCCCTCAAATTGGCACTGTAAGATAATTGCTGACGTCACCTGTTTAGGTTTTTTTATTTTCCTTTTTTTTTGAATGGTTTTATTTTCCTTTTTTTAAATCGTCTCATGAACTTTATTTTTTCCCTTTTTATTTTTAATTTAACTAGTATATAACTCGTGCGATGCACGGTTAGAAGAAAGGATAAAAGATTATAATATGAAGTTAAAATAGAAATGTCAAATATTTCATTTTAAATAATAATCTAATCTATACAATGTTATCCCAGATATTCCGTTCATGCATATTACTATTCCGTAGCAAAAGCCATTGACCCAAATGACACATAATCATCAACCATATGCGCATGTGTTTTAGATTGTGTAGCACGTACATATGAACTAAATAGTTTTTGCTGCCTGCGCTGATTGTTTAGCCGAAAGGAATAGGTTTCAACATTAATGAATGTAAAATCACACAAAAGAATAAGAAAAATGTACTGACACATAAAAAAATCTTGACAATTATGTAATTTTCTTATTTGTATGTATTTAATTCCCAATGTATTAATATGTATAACCCATTGATCTCATCGGTAAGATATAAATGATGTTTACAAAAAAAAAAAAATCATAGATGGTGTGATAAATTGACATACAGAAATGAAATAACGATGTTGTCTAAAGTTATGATAGAAATTATATAACCTTCGAGAATTATTCGTTAAGGAAATTTAAATAGAAAATAAGAGTCAATAAATACTTTTTACGACAATAAAATTATTATGGTATAAGATAACATAATAGATGAAGTATATTAACGTCTCGTGAAAATAATAGATGAAGAAAAATATAGTTACCGCATAGCTAAAGTACTCAATACATATTTAGGTTGTTGAAAATTTTTTATGTTCTAAAAATTAGTATTAAATGTTGCAATATGAATTTGCTTTTAGCTGGAAACGGGTTTTATTTTCAAGAATTCATCTATAATGGTAAATGAATCAATCTAACTCACTATGATTAACATCTTCCCCATTTGGCTGAGTCAGTGTAGTGTGGTTTACAATCTTTCGGCCCATGTTTTATCCTTTTAGATTGCATTTTAGATTTTTTTTTGTTTTTATTATTTATTTAATTAATCTAAGCTAACTCAATTGGAATAATTTGGGTGGGGATAAAAAATTATTGTTCCATAAAAGGTGAATTACCGAGAAAGAGTATCACAATTTAATTTGTTATTGTCATATAAATAAAATGGTGTCTAAAAATGAGACATCGTAAAGAAAAGAAAACAAATAACCATTCCGAGTATGATAAGAAAAAATAACCAACAGGTGATTATTGAGAAAAACTATCCTAATATACTTTGTCCATAACGTATAAATAAAAAGATGACTAAAAATAAGACAGTTCGATGAAAATTTCAAGGGGAGGTGGGAATTGTTTTCCAGAGAAAATGGAAAAAACTATGCTTAGTAAGATTGTATCATAGAATTTAAATTTCATTTTTACTTGTGAATTAATAGCACAAAAGTTAGAATTTAGATAGAAAATTCACTCAATCAACCACACTCTAATAATAATCATATGCATGAAAAACCAATAGGGATACTAAAGAAAATGGACATGCTCTTTTGAAAAGGACATATCAATTTAGGTGATGTCAATATATGTTCATTACTATATTGATTATTTTTCCAATATTGTATTTAAAAAATGTAAATCATATATATTTGAAACACCATAATAAAGTGGGGGAAATATTTCACCAACTGTTTAGAAATTCAATACATTACGAATATATCAGATAATTTAAAGAAATTTATCTATACAGGGATTTCAATACGCAAAATTGTAATTTGAAAGAATGGGAAGGATCTAGAGTAGATAAGGAGAAGAGATTTGAAGGTGCACAAAAGGAATCCCCAATTTATAGGCGTCTAAAATAGGAAACGATGAAAATAGTTATCTAAAAATATATATATAACATATAAGGAAAACTGAATACCTATTTTGCAGGCGTTTAAAATAGGAAAATAAATAACATATAAGAAAAACCAAGAGTAAGCTATAATTTATTGCAAGAGTGTGGTATGCTATAAACACCGTAGAAACAGGACGGGAAAATTGCGGTGTCTATAGGCATCGCAACTCTTGATTTAGGTACTAATAGATAGATATATATATTTCATCAATAACACAATTCTCATACTTCATTCAATTAAGTCCAGATTCTCTTCGTAACTTTTCAATTTAGTCCACCTCGTTTATTTAATTCAAATTTCTTTATTTCCCAAATTAAAATTAAATAATTTATATCCATACTTTAAAAATTTCAATCAGTTCTATATTATTTTTTGTGATTTGAATAAATGATGTTGTGGTTAAGATATTCACGTTTCAGACGAAAAGTCTCAGGTTCAAACCGCATTCATCCCTCCCCTATTTCCTCTCCCCTATATCCCCCTATATCCCAAAAAAAAAAAAGGTTCTATATTATTATTATTTTACAAGACTATATTATTTTTATATTCTATTTTTTTGATCAGTTTTGTCTATGGAAATAACAATTTTTATTTTTATCTATTATATTTATTTTATTTTATTACATTACATATTTTTAAGTTATAAATAAATCTAACCAACAATCATATGTCACTCTATATATAAAAGAGTGGATCAAGGTAAATCTTTTGGTTTTTTTTCACCTTTATATTTTTATTAAAAAAAAAACTAACCTACCACTCGCTCATTAATTGATTAAAGGAAGCATAAATACAAAATATAAATTCTGAAAATCCAAATGTCACCATTTCATTGCCTTTTTTTTTTTTTCTTCTCAATTTTGGTACCCTTTCTTCAATTTGTTTTTATTCTTCACATTTTACTCTTATAAATTCTTGAGTGGATCAATTATATTTTTATCATGTTAAGAATGAAAATTATTATTAATAAAAGTCTAACATGCTTTTACTAAGAGTCAGGAATTTGAGCATTATTTTCTTTAAAGCATATTGTACTTAATTCTAAACCAATTATTTTACTCAATTAATAAGTCTATTATTTTTTCTCCAACAATGGATGCTATGTCACCCTCTCCAATAAATCCACTATATTAAGATAAATTTGAGATGAAAACGTTGGATTTTTTTTTAAAATAATTATTGAGAATGGAGAACAAATCATAGTGTCTGTGCAAACTACAAGAACCGCCAATATTAACCAACACTTGTACATCTTGACTCGAGCGTGCCAACTTAACACACATCTAAACAAGTTGTGTTTGATAATATCTTTTTTCGTGTAACTAATAAAAATATCGTAGATATTTATTCATGTTGATTCTTGGTTAAAACAACTTTAGTAGTGCATTTTCATACACGTCAGCCTATAATCTTTAGACGTTAGAATTATGTGAGATAAAATATAGATAATAAAGAAAAAAAATTTTGTCGACGCTTGTTTATAAATAAATAAGAAAGAAAGAAAATCCTAATAACTAAGAGTTAATTTACTTTTATGTTATTGTATCTACTCAACAATATTATCATTAGATTGTATCCCAAAAAAAATAAAATAAATAATAATATTATTATTATCATCGAGTTAAATTTTAGTAGCTAATAAGACCATTTAAAAAATAATGTGCACGGCACGTGTTACATACTCGTTATATTTTATAAAATAAAAGGCGATATAGTTTAGCTAACATTAATTTTCAAGTTTTAGTTTATCTATAAATTTACAAAACAATAACTAAATAAATAAAAAACACAAGCACAGCATTAATGTTATTGTATTATACTACTAATATAAAATATAAGCAAATTATATTGAAATATAAAATACTCGATTTAAGTTAAATTAGATACATGCTCAATAACAAAAACAACAACAATAATCTATGCTATTAGCTGTTCCAATTTAAAATACTGCTAGTTCCAATTAACTTTGATTCTTGACTGCTAGTTTAATATACTGAAGATTATTATAATTATATATAAAATCAGCATACTTCTTTTCGAGCACAGCAATCAATTTGCCACAAATTTCAATTCTTTGATGTGTGTGTTACTAATAAGAGTAAGAACTATCAAATAATTATAATCTCTACATATGATTTTTCAACTGTTAAGTGAGTTTATATACTTTTACTGTTAAAATTAATCTTTGTAATTTTAAATATCAAAATTCTTAGTACAAACTTTTTACTTTTCCATACCACCTCCATAACAGAAATTCAAAGTTAGGGCAAAAATTGAATAGTAATGTCAAATTCCAATAATAGTGAAAGTTTTTGAACTTATCCTCCGTCATTTAATATAAGACATTCGCACGTCGCAAGTGATAAGAAAATGAGTCCTATTTGTTTTAAAAAAATTATAAAATAGTGTCACCATCTTATTTCTAAACTATTTTTCCAAATCACACAATACGCAAGGTAACATGATCAACTCATCCCTTTTTGTAAAACATTTTGAAATTTCACCATCTTATTCTTAAACTATATTCCCAAATCACACAATACACGTGCTAATATCGTCCAATCACCCACTTTTTAAGACTTTTTTTAAATTTTTTAAATAGAATTTCCTATGAAAATTGCTTTTTTTTTTAAATGTCTTGGATCAACTTAGCAAGTAATAAACATGTGAGAAAAGAATATATATATATACATATATATATATATATTTTCAATAGAGCAGCCTTATTCCTTCTCTTTATTCTCTTCCAGTTCAATCTTGGGTTATTATGCCATTATAACAAAAGATGATACAAAAAGTTAAATAAAATTGACATATGTCAAGATTTTATTTTTTAACACATCACATTATTTTTAAATCAATGGCTATCACATGAGTTACATGTCTATTTTGTCAAAACTCTGTCCTTACTTTTGTTCAAATAGAATTATTCTTTAATCTTATGATCATGATCCCTGCGTGGTAGTATATTAGTGCATTTTAAAACGAGAAACGTAAAAACACCATGTATAATTCTGAAGTTACTGAAATTTCAAATGGATCTATATATTATTAATTAAGATACGAGAAGTAAGCCTCGGTCCCTTTTGTACTGTGATTTTCACGTATTGTTTATTTGATAAATCTTGTGATAATTGTTTTATTTATTTTATTTTTTTCCAACACTAATTTTTTTTCATTTACATGACTTGATAATATTATATTCTTAATCTGATGTAGGATTTTATTAACTTTAAATCACATATTTTCTATTTTAATTTTATAAAGTACACCCTCAACCGTTATTTGCTATCAACCCGATGTGAGACACAATTCAATTCTTTTTAAAAATTGTATTTCTAAAATCCACTTTTATAACACTCAACTTTTTTCTATTTTATTATGTAATCCGATGTGGGAATCTGTACATCTTGATACGCACATATTATATATATTTGTTTTAAAAGGACACTCATTAGATTTGTGTTTATTAATTATTACATGGATATCTCTTCATTGGACAAATTATTATATTCTTAATCCGATGTGGAATTTCATCAGGCTTAAATCACATATCTTTCATTTTAATTGTATATAGTACACCCTTAGCTGTTGTTTGCTATCAACCCGATGTGGAATACAATTCAATTCTCTTTGAAAATTGCATTTCTAATATTCAATTTTATAACACTCAACATTTTTCTATTTTGTTATATAATCCGATGTGGGAATCTGTATATCCTACTATGCACATATTATTATATATATTTGTTTTAAAAGGACATTCATATTATATTTGTGTTTATTAGTTATTATATGGATCATTAGACAATTTGCAAAATTTCCAACATCACCTCTAAAAAAAATAAAAAAAGAAATCCGACCGCCCTGAGAAAATTCCTGGCTCCTCCCCTGCATTTTCCCCCAATTTTCACTGTAAATTCCCTTATCTTTCTTCCCATCTTTCCCTTTTGAGTGCTTGAGGATTCTTATTTCTCAATCTACTTTTTTAATTGTAAATTTTCTCCATACTTTTGATTATTTCCTAATCCGCTGTTCTAAAATATCTACCATACGCATTTTATTTTTCTGAATCAACACTAGAATCTCAGTGATAACGCATCTTAATTTCCTAAATCAATGCTAAAATATTGGCAATTTATTTTCTTTGACAAAGGGGAGTTCATATAGACTTGGACTATTGATTTCAGGGTTCGATTGGTTGAGAATTTGGTCTAGAGGCTGCGGTGGATTTAAGAATTTGGTCTAAATACTTAAAATGAATTCAAGAAGATATTAGACAAGTAGAAGAATACTAGAACAGTGAAAAAATTAGTTGGATTATCCATTTTTAAAAAATTCGGTCGTTTGAATTAAAACTTTCAATAAATCTCTCAACAATTTATTTTTTTAAATTATCTTTACTATATCAATTCAATATATGACACAATCTCTCTTACTTATAGTGTAAATCTATTAGTTCATAAGAAATTTCAGATATTATTCTGTATGGATATTATATTGTCATCGCTTTAGTTGACTAATACAAACTAAGGTATGTTATTTTTATCTATCTTGAATTAGAATCATACTCTTTACTTCAAATATTTTTCCTAGGCACATGCATTCTTTATTTGTGGATTCTTTATATGGGTTTGATAATCATATAATGTACAGAATCGGTTTTGTCAGCTATATGTATTTTGAGTTTTTTTAGCGAGTTGTATGGAAATATTTTATAGACATCGTAAATATTATTTGTATATAGGTTGTTGGGTATTATTATAGGCTTAATTAGAATATGTTCGTTAGGTTCATATATATGATAAAAAACTGTGTTTATAAATTGGCCCAAATTATTATATTATTATGTCAAAAAAATGTTAAAAAGAAAAATGAAAGATAAAATGACTTGGTGCTAAATGTTTTAGTTTAATCCCTTGAGAAAAATTGGGGAATTACAAATGCATCCTAACAATATTAGCTTTTGTTAATTTCTTCTCATATTTAGCAAGCAATTAACCCACTTAATAATTAAATAAACAGTATCATAGCCACTGAATTTTAGGATTCCACAATATACCGAAATAAGAGGAAAAAACTTTATTAAGATATTATATGGTCAAGCCATACTATATGGTATTCGATCGAGACTAGTTGTTTGACACAAGCATATTTCATCATGTTGATCAATATATTAAAGATTATTCATTTTGAAAGTACAGTGTAATATATATTGGACTCTTTTTCATTTTTAAATATTCGTTACTTGATGATCTATTCCATTTTTTACTTATCATTTTTAGAATGTTTTCCCGTACAACGCATAGGTGCAGTACTAGTTATAATAATAATACAAGGGGGAGATAGGGAGAGGAGAGGGAAAATAAATGAGACATAATTGTGGTTTAAGCCCAAAGCCTCTCACTTGAAACGTAAACATTTAATCACGGTAACACTTGTTCGAACCACTACAAATTAATTAATTTTCTTTTTTAAATTATTATACTGGGATTATAGGGGCGGGGAATCGAACCCTAGACTAGGGTGTGAGAAGCCAACTTAGATGTCATTAGACCACATTAGTTTTTTTCTATACAAGCGGAGTTTAGGGAAGAGATAAGTGTGGTTCGAACCAAAGACTTTTCTCCTAGAATATGAATATATATTTATTATACCACAATTTGAACCACTAGACCATATTAGTCTTGACACCACTAATAATTATTAATAACAAATAATTAATGAAAAGAAAAAAAGGAAAAAAAATATAAGTGGACTTCACATTTCAGGCCCATTCCAATTATGTTATACAAAAATTTTATTGGGTTTTTTATGTGTTTCTTTTGGATGTGTTTTACGAAAACAACATCAAATTTAAAGAATTTTCAAAAATACCATTTTCTATTTCGAAATTACCATAAACCAATTTTAATTAAAATTTAATTCTTTACTAATTATTATTTGTAAATTATAATTATAATAATTATAATAATATATTAAAAGTAGAAATTTTTTTAAATACAAAATAATATCTTTATGTACCATTAATAATACTTTCAACTCTAAACCGCCACCAACTGCTGACGCTGTCACACTACGCCACAAACAAACTAACAAATGTTACCTTCAGGAAAGCAAATGTTACCACCCGGAAATATATCATGTTAACAAATAATAAAAAATGAGATAGTAACAATCTCGATAAATAGTAACAAAATGAACGAGATGGTAACAATCTCGATATATGGTAATAAAATGATAAAATATATGAAATAAAACAAAAAAAAAGAAAAGAAAAATAAATCGGAAAATAAAACTTAAAAAAAAAAAGAAAAGAAAAATAAACCGGAGGATGGTAACAACATCGATAAATGATAACATAGGGGGAAAAAAGCTCAGAAGATAAGAACAACCTAGATTAATGATCAAATATAAAAATAAATAAAAAAGAAATCAACGGAAAGATGGTAACAAGCCAGATAAATGGTAACAATCCCTGCCTTGTCATGATTTGTCGAAAATTCTCATGTGTTAGCTTTTGTTTCCTTGTCATATCAGTCATTCTTAAACATCATTTGGGATTTGCTCTGGTGTAATTTGTGACTTTCAATCAGTGTACTGCAAAATGAATCTCTTATTAATTATGCACCAAAAATGTATCATTGTGTTTAGAGAAAGAGAGAGCTTATGGTATTTGGAGTGAAAAGGGGAATAAACGAGACGAAAGAAAAACAATTTTCTGTCCACCATCTGTTCTACTCAAACATCACCAAATGAATATGGAATTTTGTTAACTTATTGTAGCCTACACGACGCTCTTCCGATCTGATGCCACTCATAGCTTATCTTGCCAGGCAGAATTATGGGTTTTAGAGGACGTAATGTGTGTAGCGGTGGCGGCAGATCTAGGTGCAGGTGCAGATTCAAAAAAATATATATGAAGTTTTAGATCCAGCCGTGGGAACAGGAAGATGGAAACATCAAGGTTCAGATTAAGGGGCAGATTCAAAAATAAAAATAAAAAAATAAAAAAGGAAAAATTAAGTTTCAGATCCAACAATGAATGATTAAGTTTCAGATCCGGCCGTCGGAACATTCCCTGTTGCTATTTGCAGCAGTGGCTGTGTGGATACGATTGTGGTGGTGGGAGAAGCGGGTCGTGAGGCGTGCTAATGTAGCGGCGGATGTTAAAGAGGATGGTTGTGTTTTACATCTCGCTTTTTATTTATTTGTATACACACAAACCTATATATATAATCTAAGTATAAAGAAATATAAATAAATCAATATTAAAATCAATACCAATTATTTATTAGAAATAATAAAATGATAAAATAAAATAAAATGTTTAGTAAAATAAAAGAAGTAATGGTATAAAAGTAATGAAATATGGTATAATTGAAAATAGTTTGATATCATGGTGTAAAAAAGATATGAATTAAAAAAAAGGAGTAAAATCTTTAATTTCCTCAATTTTGTTAATGGAATGTGGTATAATTGAAGATAGTTTGATATCATGGTGTAAAAAAGATATGAATTAAAAAAAGAGTAAAATCTTTAATTTCCTCAATTTTATTTTACCTATACACAGACGTGTTAATATGCATGCGTGCAATATGTGCTATAAGAGTTTATAATACAAGCCCACTTTTATCCAGGCTATCAGTGTTCATATGACAACCCCACTTTTTTGGGCTTTGGTCGAAAGATGGCCCATAGAAGTCACCCAATCTCCTTCTCCACCCCAAATATTTGAACCAGGAAGATAAACCCTATTCAGGAATCGCAAAACCCTATTGCCCAAAATTTCACGCTTTGTTTTGATAAAATTCTACTCGTTGAATAGCAATGGTGCGAAGCTTGAAGAACCCTAAAAAAGCCAAACGCAAAAATAAGGTAAAAATTCAATCCTTTTTGTTTTTATTAATTATCTTCGGTTTTGCTGAATTTGGCTTCCGATTTTCTATTTGCTATCATTAAAATCCCTTGATTGAGCCTGTTTTGTTGTCTTTAAAATGAAAACAGGGATCAAAAAAGGGTGAAGGGTCGTCATCGAATAGTGTGCCATCAGTGCCTGCAAAGGTATGGCAACCGGGTGTGGACAAGTTGGAAGACGGAGAGGAGTTGCAGTGTGACCCTTCTGCTTACAATTCTCTCCATGGCTTTAATATTGGCTGGCCCTGCTTGAGGTTAGTGTGCGTCCATTCATGCGTACCACGTATGCTGTAGTGCATCTGGATTTTTTTTTTTACTTTATATATATAGTATTTAGTAGAAGTTTTTCATTTTTATTAAGTTAATTTTGGTTGAAAATTTTGTAGTGAGAACCTTATTAGGCTTGTGAATATGTATTTGATATTTTATTTGGACTTGCGCAGCTTTGATATACTACGTGATTCACTCGGTTTGGTGCGGACCGAATTTCCCCATACTGTATACTGTATTGCAGGAACACAAGTGAGTGTTGATCTTCACATACATGTGTTTGATTTTCTGAGCTAAATATCTAATCTAATTTGATAATACATATAAAGCATACACTTGTTTTTAATTAATTTTACAATTTCCGCTGAAGGCTGAGAAAGCTAACTGGAATTCCATTGGGATATTCAAATTATCTAACATTTCTGGGAAAAGACGTGATTTAGTGCCAAAGAAGACAAACGTGGATGGTTCGGACATGGAAAGTGATAGTAGTGACAGTGATGAGGATGAAAAGGAGGATAGTGAGTCTGGAACCCCTGTTTTGCAGGTGCTATTTTATGTTTATTTTTTAGATTCTTTAATTATAGGCAGTCACCTGCATTTGCTTAACCTTCTATCTTCTCTTAATGAATCTACAGCTACGCAAGGTGTTCCACGAAGGATGTGTTAACAGAATACGTGCAATGCCACAAAGCCCCCATATTTGTGTTTCTTGGGCAGATACGGGCCATGTTCAGGTTAACCCTCTTGGCTGATTTAAGTTTGATGAGTTTTATTTACAATGGGCGCTAATGGGCTTTTTGGCTTAACTTACTGTTTTTTCTAAAATTAATGTGATCCACCAAGTTAGAACACAAGTTTGAGTGTTGAGAATTACTTTAGCGTAATTTAAGTCCGTGACGTGCAATTTTCAAACCAAAGTACTGAAATTTTGTAACTTTTTACTGCATGTGTCTTAGGAGATGTAAATGATGACATTGGTAATTTATCTGATAATATGTAGTAGAACCTTTTTATTTTTTGGGAACAATCTTGGCTGAGTATTAGAAAAAATAAAGTAACTTTTTGACTTAAAAACGTGTTTAGTTTGCTTTTTAGTGCATTATAGTAAATAAAAGGATTAACTTTTGGAAGAAGTACTTCTTACTTTGCTGTCAAAATGAATTACCTTTTTCTTTTTTTTTAAAATTCTGTCAAAATGAATTACCTCTTTCTTTTTTCAAAATTAATTACTTTACTTCTGATTTCCACCAATAAAATAATATATATATTTTTTTAAACATTTACTATGTTTCTTATGAGTTGATTTGCTCAAAATAAGCTTCTTTAGGCTTTGCCAAACATGCTCTTTTAGCTGGCATCAGATAGGTGGATTTTATGTACGTCTTGATGGTGTAATCTGATTTTCATTTGGATCTCGTGTCAATTTTAGAGCTTGTTCTCTTGAGCTTTATGTAAATCTAAAAATTTATCAAATCAATATCAACCACACATTTTCCACCCAAAAAAAAAAAAGAAAACTTCCCAAT
>CAVNYN010275356.1:0-10083 GCA_963692815.1 Nyctanthes arbor-tristis | reverse complement strand
TACTGCACAGTGCCACGAAACTCATGAAACAGAATGTTATCAGAAGTAGATCGACAATTTCTCGTCTATCAGGTTCTGTAAAATATTACACTTCTCCAACATCTGGCTTAATTTGTCAACTTCTTTGGTAGTTTTGGTACCCAATACTTGCGGGGTTCCATCGTTTACTTTGTTTATTACACTGTTGTCTCTTGTAAATGATGCACCATTCTGCATTTCACTCCGTTCATCCTCCACCAGGACCTCACTGTTAGATGTCTGAATATCATGTCTGTCAGAACCCAAATGCAACCATGGTTGGAAAGCTATGTTCTCGGCAGGAACTAGAGCAGAATCGAGAGAGTAGCAGCCCGCTTCAACCATTTCATCCAGTGTTGGAGAGACACATAAAGACGTCAACATGTCAAAGTCCATTTCCGATTTATCCAGAAATACAGAAGGGGCAGAAAAGTCATTCTGACCCAATATATAAAAAGAAGAAAATTCCCCACTTGTCAAATTCATTAACCGCCAATTGCATACTCGCTTAAAGATCCTAACCCAATTTGGCATGATATAGTAGGTTGAACCATGGAGCTCAAGCCTGGCACATTTTTGAAGCATCACACTTGCTTCTCTTCTTGCCAATGGCTCTGCCAACAGCTTAGTCCCCATAAAATAGTTGACTAAGCAATTCTCGAGGAGTAATTTCTGGCTCTCAATATCAATACCCATACTCGAACCCTTATATAACCAAGAAACATCGTGCTCAAAGGTTGGGAGTTTAAAGTCATTTAACACAGAAATAAGTACTTCGATTCTTTGAGCTGAGCTCCATCCTATGCTCGGCAAGTACCGTATAGCAGCTTCGTACTCATCACTGGACTTCTTCAGCGAGCTGATTTCAGGACAAGGCCAACCAGTAGGATTGGCTTTTGCTGCAGCAGCCACTTCTCTTATTAATCGATCCAAAGCATCATTGAAAGCCATGATACATTGGTTTGGGCCAACTCTGCGAGCAGCATCTTCGTCAAGAACCTCAAATGCAGAACTTAAATGAGATAGAACAAATTCGCGAGTCTTTGTGCAGTGGATAAGAGGTTGTGGTGGTGATTCACTTGCCAGCCACTGCAGTCCCTCTCTTAATTGTTCATGGCTGAAAAACCCATCATGCTGTTCCATCTGCTGGTTTCTGAGACAAGAAATGTAAAATGTCCTCATCCGTGATTTGTCAATGCCATCAAGACCTAATTTTTTAGATATTACAGAAGGATCAAAATCACCCTTATCTGTAACACTTAAGATCAGAAAGGGAAGACGAGAATCAGAAGGCAATGACATGAGGACGTTATCAAGCCGATCCTTTTGGAGCTCCAGATCGGATGCAGTCTGACAGAAGGAAGATAACTGCAGTGGCACCTGTTACTGTGTCGTTCAAATTCTCATATTTGACACTCTTAACAACTGACAAGCAGCATGTTGGATAGATGTCAGATTTGCTAGGAACCCATTTTCTCCAAATAGCCAGGTCACTAGATGAAATAAGCAAATCAGCATCCTCATTCCTGGTGGGGACAAGTTTAGAATGTAACCATGAATCTGCAGCCATCTGCATAGTATCATTCCTTTGGCTGTCCTCCTGAGAACATAAAACAATCTTCCAGCAAATGCATTTCGCATCCGGATTTCTTTCAGTTAGTGTAGCTGCCACAACATCAGAAGGATTCAGCATTGACCATGATCTTTCTTGAATTTCATGTCTTCTGCTCATGATATGATTGATGTTGAACTCACAGGAAGCATCTGATTGCTTCAAAAAGAGAAGAGGATGGGGGATTAGAAGCATTATATGGTAAGAAAAAGTAAGGATAAATCCAGGGATGTGATGCATTAAACGTCAAAAATCAACTCTAATGCAAGATAGTTATTGTAAGAGCATCCACATTGGTAGTGCGAGAATTAACTATCACATAAGCAAAAAGTAGAGTTTTTAGTGATTGTTAAAGGAGACCTAAGCAAGTTAAATTTAACTATTAATTTGTGCCACATTTGTGATTCTAAATAAGAGTGTTAAATTTAATCATCAATTCAATAGTCAAATGGTGGCCAATCCCAATTTAATTAAAATAAAAAAGAATAAATAATACCACATACAATGTTAAGTTTATTGTTAACTTTAACAATAAAACTAACTTCTTAAATTAAATACATTTAGCAACTACTTTAACACCACTAATGTAAGTTGTTTTTTGAGTTGTTAACTAATAACTCCACTAACAACCTACTTTAGCACTACCAATGTGGATCTTCCGATCTCGATTAGGCAATTGTTACGCATCTTTTTGTCAGCTCATGTGCATATGTAAAGACATGATCTCAGTCATGAA
Organism: Nyctanthes arbor-tristis; assembly: GCA_963692815.1. Lineage (NCBI taxonomy): Eukaryota > Viridiplantae > Streptophyta > Magnoliopsida > Lamiales > Oleaceae > Nyctanthes > Nyctanthes arbor-tristis. Next base: position 7,717 of record CAVNYN010275356.1, on the reverse strand, counting down.
GTGATCTCACATCATCAAAAATTCAGGGCAATGGATAGATAACTTTGCTTTATCATGTTGGGATCTCCAGAAGTGGCTTAAATTAGGGGAAGACAAATAGTATCACATTAAGTGGAAGTTTTATCCCATTGTTTTCAACTTCTCCTGAACATAAACAATTTTAATTGTATGTATGAGGTTAATAGTTGTCAAAAAAGAAGACCTATATTTCAAAGGACAAATCCTCTTTTCCTTGGATGAAAGGACATCCAGCTATTGAAAAACTAATAAAATTTATTACAACAAAGGTCGCAATAAACTTCTTAAAAACTGATAAACTTCTTAAGAACTGATTTACTTGTGCTTGTTGTTTCTACACATGGATGAAACATTTAACCAGGCATTCCTCACCAATCTGCAAGTTTAACATGTGAGATAATATTATTTAGAAACCTACTTGCACATGTATCATTTCTACACCAGCAATACATGCATCGGATGGTAAAGACATTAAGAAAGAAAAATGCAAGCAACTAATTGCCTACGTGCCAATTAATGTTTGATTGCATGGAAACAGGACACCAGCATTCAATGTATACTAGAATACCTTGCTTCTTCACCATTATCATATTGATAACAAAGCATCTATCAAATGCAAAGAGTAGTTCTGCAAGAATACTTACGACTTCATAGTGCCAAATTGGTGGGCCCAGCGAAAGCGAACTAAGTGCAGCACGTGCAGCTAACTGTTTTTGCTTGAGCAATTCTCTTTTCTTTAATGCATAACGCTTCCACCTCCTGAACAATAAAACAGTGAGTTAATAACATGAAATACAAGCAGCACCATAAATAGCAGCCTAAAAGATAGGACAGGCTACAACCTTAATATAAGTTTAAGTTTTGCCTCAGCAATTTCTTCATCGTAATTAATTGTTCCCACTTCATCAGCTTTATCTTCTTCTATGGTAGATGTCAGTGCTTCATCTTCTGTATCCTCAATCGACACAGGCTGTGGTACTGGACTAATCGCATTAGAATCATTTGGCAGCATGGGTAATTTAGCATCTCTTTGAGGCATGATCTGTGATGAAGTAAGTTCTGAGTTGTTCTCTGTTACTTTGTTGAAAGAGTTTCCAAAAAGCTGGTTAAACAATGATTTCCCATCACTTCCAACCCTGATTTCATCAGTTTTAGGCGAATTCTTGGAGAAGTCCCATACCAAGGGATTAGTTGGAGCCACCCAGACCTCATCTACACTTTTTTGTTTCATTGGACTCCTTGTATCAACTGGTGGTTCAAAAATTGGCTTTGCGGAGTTGTTTCTTGGAGATGAAATGGTTCCCTGATCAAACATCTCTTCATCGCTGGCCTGGGTAGTACTTTCAGGCAAGTTTGATCGAGCAGGTGTAGGTTCTGGATCACAACCCTTTTTCACTTTATCAGAAACAAATGATGCAGCTAGACAAGATGATAAGACATCAGTGACTATCATCTTTGACTTTTTCCGATCAACAAGTTTTGAACGCTTGACAGGATATTCATTCTCAACATTCAGAAATGCATTTTCTTTAACCATATAAGGCTCTTCAAACTTTTTCATCGAGAATCCATAATACTCCAGAAAATTCTCTATGTCTTCTTCCTGAATTCAGCAGATGGGGATAGTAAACTGAACATGGACCATTCTATGAATTGAAAAATAAGTAATGGTTCTTAACCCTTTTTACCTCCATTGCAAGCCATTTAGCAACATGAGAGACAGGAATCCCTTGGTTACTCTGCAGACCGTTATGCAAGGAAGCAAGAGCCTGGGCACGTAACTGGTGAACACGGACAAATTAATTAAATGTTGTGCGGATAGCATTCAGATGACTAATCACTTAAGATAATGGCCTAAGAGTTTTGTGAGTGTTGAATGTCAGTGCTCATTGTTTTCCTTCATTTTGAAAGCATATTTTCCCTAATAACTTGCTCTTTACGGCTCTTCACGTGAGCTATGAGATTAACGAAAATTATAATCAGATTTACAACCACCTGGTAGGCATCTGCCCTTTCTTCTGATGCTTTATCAACCAAAACATCCACAAGGTCCAACGCTGGAGATTTTAGAATCTTTTTTAAAACAGACAAACATGATAGTATGAAATATTTGTAACTTCTTGCAATTTTTACTGATGAATTGTAATTTAAAGTAGCATATAACGATCATATAATCAATTCAATTAAAAAATTAATTAAAGTAGCAACAGTGCTCATTTTACGCTAAGCAACTATGGTAAGAAGTCAGTTGATAGCGCACTAAATTCATTAAGGGCCTGTTCTTTGTAGCTACTTTTGTAGCTTTTTCAATGAAGGGAGATTTTTTTTTTCCCTTTTTTCAATGCATGGTGGAAAAGTGGAAGAGATTATAGGGAAATGTGAAGAATAATTATTTATCAAGAATCTGTGGTTGGTATAAGTTTGACTTGCTGACCAGCTTTTTCGTGAAAATAAACGCTAGAAAGAACAATCTACACACTGATTAACTACTATCTACGCAATAGTTCAGCAGAAATAACATTGCTCACTATATATACTTAAAAAAAGAAATAACATGATAATATTCATAATGTTAAAAAGAAGTTAATAATAACACGAAGTTATGTTCTTAGACTAGGAATTCAATGGAAGAAAAGATGAACAATATCAATTTCTCCGCTATTTAATAATATTTGTAGTTAAGCAAATTTAAACATATAAATTTCAGTGGGGGCAAGTGTTCCCACCTCCCCCAGACGTTCATTGATAATGACAAACTTGTTATAGACCCAGAAAATAAATGGTATTGATAACTGCAAGCATACACTGTCATTTGTGGTTAGAGATTTAATTGATTGTAAGGTTCTATTTTAAACACTAATAATATGAAACAAAGGCCATACCTTAGAAAAATGAGCATGCATTAAGCATGCTTGAAAATAGCTAGCTTTTCGTGCAAGCCTAAAGAAGCCAATAAAATTGCCCATTCGACAGGCTCTGCAATTAAGTAACAAAACTACGATTAGCAGACAGTACACCAAAAAAAAAATAATAATAATAATAATGCAAATCTAAGGACGTCACAACCTTGCCACATCACGGGCAAATAACACTTCTGGAGACTGCCTCATTTCTGGTGTCATTTTGGCTAGATCGAGTGACAACTCTGCGGGTTCAACCTGACATGATTTTCTTATTTTCACAAAGAACATGGAATAAGAGTTGTGAAGTCAGGTTTCATCATAGAAGACTTACTTTATATCCAGGATGCTTGTCAAGCTTGAGGAGTGCATAATACCCTCTAAATTCTCGTTCTGATGGCACATCTATTCCTTTCTTCCTGTGATCATCATAGAACTGGAACAATTCAACTGAGGTTTTATTCATCTGCTCAATATTAAGGTGAGCATCGAATCCCTCAGAGAATCCCTCTCCCTTTGTGTATTCACATAACTCGTGCATGGCTATTATATGAAGTCTTATCTGCAAGCAGGATATTAGCAAAGACTAAGTCTTCTGAAATTGCTCAATAAGACAGAAAAATTTTGTTTGATTGAAGGGTTCATTTATAGAGAAGAAAACAACAAAAAACATGACTCTTGAATGGAAGAAAACTACTCCTTATCAGAACAAAGTTATGATCCTTCCCCCAACCCCGCCCCCGGAGGGGGGGGGAGCGGATGAAATCTTGTCAAATGATTCATAAGATAATACTGGAAATAATAAATACCAAATAAGAATATACTTGTTCATTAATAACTGATAAGCATCCCAACTTGTGATGTTCCACAACGTGGCACATAGTAAACACATTTCTGTTAGGAGGAGCAAGAGAACATACCATTTGCTCCAGCATCCTTATAGCTTCTAGGTCAAAAATATGTTGCATCCTCAAGTCCATACGGATTGCTCTCATCCTATCCCACAAGAAGTTATACAGACCAAGAAACCTATCGTCATAAGGCTGATCCAGCAAATCCAGAAGATAATCCATCGTTTTTTGCAGGATTGGCATGGGTCGTATTAGATCTGCTTCCCTCTCTGCTGTCCTATTGTACTGAAGTATTATGAAATTATTTTACATCAGCTTGTTCTATGCAACAATGAAATAGTCCCTTTTCTGCTTTATCATTATTTGAATGAGAAAATTGAAGGATCTCAAATTATTACCTTTTTAACGGCAAGAAATTTGCTAGTTTGATTTCTATCCCCATCCACACGTTCATATTGGTCAAGATCTCCCTTTCTTTCTCGTTCTGATCTCTCAGACTCTAAAGCATGCCAGCAAGATTAGAAGTTAATTCTCACCATGAAACCCGAACTTCAATAAAGAAAATGCAAATTTACTCCACACAAGAGAAGCCAAGTTCTTCATTTTCCCCATCAAACAACCTCTCTGAGGAAACTGGGAGTGAGGAGTGGAAGGCAATATTATAGCCTCAATGAAATGAAAGAAATCTTTCCTGTGCTTTCAAGTTATGTATTCAATTATGAGGCAAACAGGCCCTTGTGGAAGAACTCTTTGTAAGGTTTATGGTAGAGCAATTGTCATTGCACCAAAAGCTTGGAAAAGGTGTAGTTAAGGCTATGATGAATTGATAAAACCCCTTGCTCAAGTGGCATGAGAAAGGCTCCGAAATTTATATTATTCTGTTCTAACCTTGCTAGAAATTATGAAACAATTATAATGGAGAAAGTAAGAAAAGAAACAGAGAATTTGAATAATCATTGAGCCTTAACGTTCACAAAGAGGAACACCTTACTTAGACGGTGGATTACAAATACCATCAAAGAAAAGAATTTACAATATCATAGATCACATTCTTATAGAAATAATCATAGAGCTAGGCAGTGTTCGGCTAAGCTTAAAACAAGAAGTTGCTATAATTAACTTGTAGTCCCGACATGTTTGGATAGCTCACTTTTTCTCACTAAAAGTTAACTTCATTTTAGAATCACCCTCGTGGAAAATTAAGCCACTGTTAGGTTGTTGTTTTTTTTTAATTTAAAATAGAAATGAAATGAGTAGAAATAAATGGTGAAGTGGATAATACTTGTTGTCCCACTAAATATGGATAAGGTAATTTAATCAATTTCTATTTTATGACTAAAATCATAACCTACACCCTTAAGGCTTATTCTCTGTAGGTTCTTCTCAGGAAAAAGAAAAAGAAAAGAGCTGGTAAACAAGTCAAACTTCAATACCAACCACATATTCTTCACAAAAGAATTAATTTTCACATTTGCCCCATAATCTCATAGCTACAATAAACAAGCCCTTAATCTACTTACTTCTCACTTTTGACCAATTAAAAAATAAAATAACAATAGTAATAGTAAGTTTCCTTATTTACCTACAATTAGGGTCCATTTGACATTCAATTGTAATTGATGGTGAATAATAATTGTATATCAATGGACATGTGGAAGCCATTATAATTGACGCCATGACCGTAAACTTTTTAGCAAACGTGCTCTAAATCTCCTAAATCAAGAAATAAACCAAAAACTCCAATTTTGGGGGTACGAAAGTACACTAGTCACAAGCATAAGGAGATAGATACAGAAAAATGAAGTAGGAAACAAAGGAAAGTCAAATTAACAACAAATGATAGCAAAAGAACTATACAATTGCTCTAAAGTGTTTGCTTTGCAAACTGAATGAGTCTCAAATTTATACAACCATAAACATGGGACACAATACCATATTTAGCAGATCAACTTTGATATTAGAGGAGTATGTTCACATTGTTGGAGCTCAAGTTTTGTCTTCACAAGCTTATAGCTATGAAGCACTGATACACAACACTTATCCAACACGTAGAAAGAGGTTTCCAGAAAAGTTCCAACACCAAACGCTGCCGATATGTTACTAGTAGTAGTTGTTGTCACCACCACCACCATCATTATCAGCGTTACTTTTAGCATAAAGAAAAACCAGAAATCTGTACACACTTTCTTTTTTTTTTTTTTTTGGGGGGGGTGGGGGGGTGGGGTGGGGGTTTTGGGGATGGGGGTATCCAATTAAAAACTATTTGCAAAGGCCCATTAATTAACTTCTGCTCTTCTCTCTCTTTCTTTACAAGTTGAAGACGGTGCCTGAAAAAGCTTGGAAAAGCATGCAACTACAACATCTTGTATTTTCACTGTATGTTTGTTCTTTTCATTTCTCTTTTCAACTAGGACAGGTGGTCGACACGTACCAGCAGCATGCCAGCGTCTCACACGTACTGATGCATTGTAGCTCTACTGGCATAAAATTGGATGAAAGTTTAACTGCAGTACCTGGACACATATCTGGACATGATCCAATAATAATGCTGGATGATGCTGTGCCTTCATTGTCAGGGATAACATTGCCATCCATACTAGAATCCTCAGAATATTTTATTTTCTCTGGCGTAGGTTGGTGCTGTCTTTTTACAGGAACATTCTGGCTTGGAATTGTAGAATCGCTGTTGCTGAGTTCGTCTTTAAAGCGGGCTAAACGTTTTGCTTTAGCTTGCAGTTCTCTGCAAACAGCGGGAAATAAAAAAGAGAGGGGACGGAATGTGACAAACTGGAACAGTTCCTAAATTACAAATCAACATAGTACACAGATTGTCCTACCGCTCAATTTCTTCAGTGGAATCAGGATTCTCTCTAAAGCCCTGGTCCGGTGAAGATTGGGGAGGAATCTTGGATCTTTTCGCAACCGGAAAGTGCTTTCGCTTGCTTGCAGCAACTTCAGCATCATTATATTCTCCAGGCATAGAAGACTGCCTGTTACTTGGGAAATCATGAGCTCTTTGAGGACTATTGGCCAGCAATTTGGGTGGAGACATAGAAGGACAAACATAAAGAGATAAGGTGATAAATTTAGCAGAAAAACAAAATTTCAGCCCAGCTCTTTAGCAGCAAAACAAATTGAAAATAAAATTCCAGACACGTCATCTTTAATTAGACCGATGTCAGTTCCTGATCCAGCAGAGTCCCGTGCATGCTAAACAGTTCGAAGACAATTTGTGCCAGACAGCCATACTCCAACAGGAAGACAAGTGGTCAAGCTAAATTCATCCAGTGGCAATTATAAAAGGACTATATTATTTGCAACCCAAACTATAATATTCATTCATTATGCACAATCCAAGACAATTGATAATGAACCGGGAAAAAATTAGAACGACTTTGATAAGGTAATCCACATTGTGTGGTGTATCATTTAATTCCACAGAGAACCTAGTCAAGCACTCTTCGCATGGTGTATGTAATGTAATGATCCAACAGTTTGCCATCCACAGGGAAATGTATCTAATGAAATACCAATAAATCACAGAACAGTGATGGAAATCAACATTACTTAGTTTTACCTTCTGACGTGTGATATACGTGCTGAGTCAATGTTTCATCCATTATAATTTTGTAAGACACTTGTATAATGGGCCTAGGACAAGTACGCCCCATGTATCAAGAGTAAACAAGGACGTAACCAGAGTAACTAACACAAGGAGCCCAAAGTAACATCAGTCAGAAGTGACCCTCCCTCTCACAAAGACTTCCACTTTCTAAGAGTTCATTCAGGTACTCAACACAAGGGACACCAGACTCTCCATACAAGTTCTATTGCTTTCTTTTTTTCCCCTTCTGTTTTGTTTATGGGTGAAAAGACTTCAAATTTTCGGTTGTTTACGTGTAAGTTTGGAATCAGGACGCATGGTTCTAACGTCCAAACTGCAGTTGC
>CAVNYN010275355.1:0-22287 GCA_963692815.1 Nyctanthes arbor-tristis | reverse complement strand
TTTGAAAGTCTTTTGTGAGTTTACAAAACCATGCACAATTTATGGACTAATTTTTATTCTTGTTTCCTAAAGACTTTGAGTTCCACCAATGCAAAGACCCCCACTTGTCCATAGCAATGAGTTAAATTGGAGGGATAAGAATGTTTCTTAGTAAATCAAGGTGCCAAATGTGGGTTGTGGATTCAATTCATGTGAGGAGAAGCCTATTGGATCCAAGTGTCTAAGATCTATCCTTTTAACTCTTCGTGACCCCTTTACCTATTAAACTCGATAATTAAGTCCTTATATTTCCGATTATAATAGTGAGACATCATATCTTTACCTTAAGAATATTTTCCGTCTCAAAATTTACTATCCGATTAAGCTTAATCGTTCTTATAACAAATTTCTAAAACCGATAAGGTAATTGAAATGTACATTCGAGTAATCGTCAATTAAACAAAATGTCTTCAAATTCATATAAAATGTCTCGACTAGACATTCAATTACGAGATTTATTCATTGATTACTTATAGTTGAATATCAAAACCAATTATTATTCCGAAGATATCACTATTAAAAGTAAAAGAATTTCACGGGATGTTACAATTGGGCTCCATGATATATGTTTGGTACGTACGTATACTAAGAATGTTATTTTTAATAGTATTGTATAATTGTGGTATTATTAGTATGTAGTACCTCGATCTTCATTTAGGGCAAAGAATCACTTAGGGAGAAACACATTGTATTCTTATTATTATTTGGTGAAAGTGTAACGCGTCCCACATCAGTCTCCAACATGTCACTAGTCGTGCACTAGAACTTGCAGATGAGTTCCGAAATATAGAAGAATGTGTGTGAGTACTACAAACATCCTGATGTAGAGGAAGCTTAAGTAACATGATATGAACCCTAAAAACACGTTGATTAATCTCGTAGAATACTTGTGAGTTTAGTCATCAGTTATCTGTTGATCCACGCAAGAATACCGAATAGTTGATCTTAATCACAAAACCGTTGATTCAAGAGAATACAGGTAATGGATAGAAAGGAATTGAAAAATATCCAAGTCACAAACTTTATTCAATCTTCAACCAACAACCCTAGCAACACATATAAGAGTTTAAATAGTTCTCTACAAGGATCAACTTAATGGAAATATAAAGTAATTGACTAAAAGAAATAAAATAAAAGACAAACTAAAATGAGTAAAACTTGGTCATCGAATAAAGGATCTCAGTTGTTTCAAGTCACAAGCCCCTTAGCCTTCATTCAATCGCGAGACTCTATTAATGTCAATGCTCTATCCCATAGCATCACATCCTCATTGTGACCCATATACTTGTCTCATCTAATCTCAAAGTACTCTTTGGAAAGGCTCAATTAATGTGAACAATAACCTTGTGCTTTAAAATTGAATCTTGTAACAAGTTGATTTTCTCCATTGTGCTAACCTTTTCCTTCTAATATTCCAAAAAATGTACTCCCTCCGTCCCACTGTAAGATTTTTTTCAGTAAAATTCAGGAAAGACCAATTAATGTTGTTGGAAATATAAAATTTAAGAACATTTTACCAATATATCATTTAATTTACTACTTATTTCACTTTAAAAGTTTTATTTTGTTGATAATCACACACATTAAATATGGGTATATGAGTAAACAAACATTTAACTACACATTAATAAAGAAAGTAACATATAATTTGGGACAAACAAAAAATGAATGTAAGCCTATCTAGTGGGACAAAGGGAGTAAAGCATGAAGAAATGTAACAATCACTCGCATCTTAATCCTAGCTAGACATGACCAATGCATGAAAAAATACATCTAATACATGACCCTAACGAGCAAGTTTTTCGAAACCCATCATGTTACATCCAACATGTCTTAGCGTATGTCTTGAATATATAATTGCAAGTGTCCAACATATCATTAGTAGTGCATTAAAAGTCCCAAAATAGAGAAGAATGTGTGTGGATACAGCAAAACATCCTCATATTATCACCATATTCTTGTCTCGTCTCGTCTCGTCTCAGAGTACTCTTTGGAAAGCCTCTCAATGTGTCTAAATGTGAACTCTTCTTTGAAATAAGTGTTTCCTCAGATGTCCTTTCTGGGGTTTTTTGTACATTATCTTTGTTGCATGAAAAGCTCACAAAATAATATGCATTTGTATTTGGGTCGAATATTGCGTGCATAATAGCAATCATTGTTTTGGCCAAAAAGGGTCTAATTTCCTTGTTTAGGTCAACCGTTATACTGAATGCTGATATATATATATATATATTTATACAAAAATTTTAAGAAGACATGAAAAATAAATATTATTAGATGACATTCTTATGTGACACACGTGTATTGGATGATGAAAAAGTAGCCATGTAATCATCACTCAATGAATGTATGCCATGTAAAAATGTCACTTATTAATATCACTTCTACATGTCTCTATAGAATTGCTCATATATATATATATACACCCAATATTTTTTTTCTTCATCTCTCAGTATAATTGTATGTTATAATTTATTATAATACTCCAAGTGGCATTTCATTTTTGGCTTGGATCCCAACAAAAAGGTGAGAATTGTCTTAATGAATTGTGATTGGTAGGGAATATTGGCAGGTCAAGCACGCTTTTTTGGGGAAACTACACATTCCGGTTGTGGAGTAATCATTTGACCACGTATAATAATATATGGAAGACTAATGTCGCAACGTGGTTTTTAGATATCGTGTCTTATATCTTTAACTACGAGAAGTAAGTTACTAGACTGATATATGGCATATTTTGTGGCCAAACTAGACTGATATATGGCATATTTTGTGGCCAAGGAATGATTATGTAACGATTTTAACTTGCTTCTTTGAGATACCAGTTAAAGTTAATTTCACTTTTCTTTTTTGAAATTAGTACACGTCTAAAATACCTTTTGATAAGTTAAAATCAGTTTTCGTACTTGTACAAGTTAATTTTGAAAGCACTTCATCTCGTTGAATGAAATGTTGGAGGGAACTTGGCATGAGATCAGGTTTCTTTCTCATGGAGCTGCACTTCTGCAAATTAAAAGTAGAAATATGTAGAAGTAAAAAAAGTAGCTAGGTTAGGGATTAGTTCTGCATTAATTCTTTGTTCCATTTTTTTGCATCTTAATATAATCACCATGTGGTAAATATGCGAGAAGCTTCATGAAATTCTCATTTTTGTAGTTTGATCAATAAAATGCCCTCTAAGTCATGTCAATTAGTTCCATCTAATTATTTCTTCTTTTTCCTAGTAGCCACTTTTTATCTCTTATGGTTAACACTAGTTCTAAGCAAGCTATAAGTATCATTAACATTGATTTATAACATTGATTTAAAACAAAGATAACGGTGTGTGGTCCGACTGAAAGTCGATGAATAATAATGATTGAATGAGAAAAAGGTGTTTAAGCTTAAAATACCAAAGGCATGTCTATTTTCGGGCTAGGAGTTAATTAGATGTCAATTTTCAAATAATGTCCTGTGACCACATGAAATTCTATCTTTAAAGCTGATGGTTTTATCCTGTTCATGAACAATCGTTGACTCGAACATCTTTGCATCTAAGATTGATTCGGACAAGTACGAGAAAAAGGAATATATTTGGTAAAACGCTTCAAATAAAAATTAGAAATATAAACCGAATAAATGTTATTTATTGAAACTAGTCTGTCTCCAATTTAGTTGACAATTTCTTTATTGGATATATTAAATAGGTGACTATCCCTCGTCTAGATAAATTAATACAGGTATAGCACTGCTCAACAAATTGAATCTATCACATTATTTCATTGATTTATTTAATTTAAGCAATTTACGGTGAACCCTAATTGGAGCTTTTATTTGTAAATAAGAAACCCTAGCCTATTATTATTGGGGGCCAGGGCAACTAACTCTTTTTTTTGAAAAAAAAATACAACAAGGGGGATATAGTGGAGGAATAAATGTGGTTGATTCGAACTCGAGACCTTCTGCCCAAAACGTAACCATCTAACCACTACAACACACTTCGAGCCACAAAACTAACCCTTTTAATTAAAAACCTAAATTTTTAAGGAAAAAACTAAAATATTCTTCTACTCTATATGATAATCTTAATTAATTTCTGTCGCGTTTGACAGCTTAACTGATAGATTTTGACCCTTCAAGAGTTTCAGTTCATGAGCTCTTTTCAAAGTCAATTTAGTTTGTATGGAATAGTGTAGTAATTAATACGTACATTCACTCTAAATGATCACTTAGAGCATCTCCAATGCATAGTCAAAGTCGAATATCATGGCTCAAAATTTAACATGAGAGAGATACATACAAAAAAATTGATAGGCCTCATATATTTTCTATTTTCTTTTTCTTTTAATCACTTTAATCTCTTTTACCCCACTTTTTCTTCACTTTTTCTTCATCGTGTGATGTGCAATGTCATATATCTACATTCTTCTTCACCATGTCAATCATTATTTTATTATTTTTTTGAATTTGTCTCTATCTATTTCCTCTTTTTTGAATTTCTCTCTATTTTTCTTCACTTTTCTCTCTCTTCCCATTCAATTTCTCTCTATCTCTTTCATGTTGAATTTTGAGCCATGACATTCGACATTGACTAGACATTGGAGATGCTCTTATAATGTTTTTCACCCAAGAAAGTCCTACCCCACCAAAGCCCCCAACATGAAACAAGATTATTAATTGCTCATCTCAAGTAATTAATTAAGAAGACACTGAAACATAAAAAACTTTTCTAGAGAAATTACATGCATGTTGTAAAAGATGTTACAATTAATCCCATGATTTCTGTATATGAAGATGATGATTAAGGAGTAAATTGCTATAAACTTGTGACTGTTAATTAATGTTAAATGGAATGGAATATTGCTTATTATATGTAGGTGGCATGCAGTTATATTAGGAGGTATACATTTGGGTCAAAGTGTTGGGTACCAAACCAATTAGTCGGGAGTTTTTAAGACAAAGCATGCCTACCACAAAGCGCACGCTAGACAAACTCATTGGCCCACAATACCACTATTGTATACTACTTTCCTACAACTTCTATTCAATCAAAACTCTGAATTTCTTGTGTTCTCATTGGCTTGTTCTTTTTGGTTCATTCCTTATTCAAATTTCTTTAGCTTTCTAGGGCTTCCCTACACTTTCACTTCGTATTTTTATAATTTAGTAACTTGTTTCGTAAGTTAGTATCTTGCATGGTCCTACTAAAAATAGAACCCTGAAATCTTTTCTCGTTTTAGTGTTTATCTTGATTCAGTCTCATCTAGTATATTACATTAAAGCCTATTTATTGTGTGAATTTGTTTTTATATATAACAAGAACTTTAATTACCCATATCAAATTTCCAAAGACATATTGATCACACCATGTTTCTATACACACACACATATATAGAAAGTACTATTGCTTATGAAAAGGGAAAGTAGGGAAAGGAGTTCTCGATGAAAGATCATACACTTTTAAATTTTTGTGCTTTGGACACGTTTGATCACCCACAAGCAATGTTATAAAAAGTGTAATGTGTGAAAAAGTGTCAAGGTTAAGTTTTGAGTTTAAGCTCGCTTAAGTACACGAATGCGTAATAAATTACGATGAATGCATGATATATAAGGTGTAAAGCGTGGTGAAACGTTGAGTCTAAGTTCTTGTGCTTCCCAAGATATAATCAATTTTGTAGTTTTTTTCAAAGTGTGTAACAATTTATTTCATTTTTTTAATAAGAAAACAAGTACAATATTAAGAATCACGATTTAGATCAGTGATTGGATCCGAATGTATATCTAGAGTTTCATTCTTCTTGCATATCCCTTACTGATCTCCTCTTTCAAAGAACTCATCCTTATAATATTTCTTACATATCTAAGACAAAAATCTAGGACACTAATATATGTAAGGGAAACTAACGTAATCGACTCTTACATTAGATCAATTAGCAGTCAAAGAAAGTATGGAAAAATAATTTATTAAACAAAAATTGCTAATATGTAAACCATCTTAAGTTGCTCAACTCATTAACGGTCAAAGTATCAGACTCAATAAATTCTTCCTGCAAGGATAGTGGATTCCTATCCTTCATCATGTTTTCTTAATTCTATCCTATAAATCATTCCAAAATAGTAAAATTAAATGATAATTTCTCAATGTATGTGAGAGAAAGAGAGAGAGAGAGAGAGAGAGAGATTCGTAATTATCTTTTATAATTAATCATTCACAACCAATATATATATTTATCAAAATATTGTGTGTATATATATATATATATGTATATCTGAGAATAGCATTTTAACTTGGACATTGATGATGAAACCCTTTATCTATATATATAGTCATGATCACTTCATTTATTAAATAAGCAAATTCCGATATCAGAATCTGAAGTTGAACTCAAAAGTTGATTTAAGTTTTCTCCTTCTTCTCTACCACTTTGCAATAGAAGCAACCCCAACTCTGAATCTTCATTATTTAGAGCTTCAAAGCTCGAAACTGCTTCCGACCCTTCGTATCTATCTCCATGGCTAAGTTGAGAAGCAACAAACTTGTCAAGATCCCTCCAATCAGCAGTTATTATTTTTGAATTGCATTCAACTGATCGTATTTGTTCATCTTCTTCATCGATGTAGTTTTCTGATAGAATGGATGTCAGGCTTGGTTTTTTCATCGTTAGGGATGGAGACTCTAGCTGTGGGAGTTGCACGAATTGATGAAGATCTGTTGAAGAATGAACATAACTCGAATTCTTGACCTCTATTTCTTGCTTGCACATGAAATTCTGGGATGGAAAGTTTGAGGGTTTTCTTGTCATGTAATCAATAGGATCAACAACCGAGGTTACTCCACTTAGTTCCTGATCATAATAGTAGGTTGAATCCCACCCCTCAATATTCTTCGTGTGTCCCGTGGCTCGCTTTTTGAATGCTCGGCATACCACCCATCCTTCTTCCTGCAAGTTGATGAAACAAATTTATTCATTTAATTATAACCAATATATAAAGGTTTGGATTACTTTCTTAATAACCCTTTTAAGACAAAACCCCAAGTCTTAATAACATAATGTCAAGACCTGAACTCAAGATACACTATATTTCTATATTCATATCATGTTAAACTATCTTGTAAAGCCTGTTTTAAAGTAGAGAACAAGTACAAACACAAATTTGGAAACCCATAATTGGGAAGGAAAAGGAAAAAAAAAAAAAAAGAATATTTGGCCTCTGCAGTGTTTTACTTTCTGTTGGTCTTTCTGTCTAGCAAAGGAAAAAACAGTACTGATGAGTAGCTAGTACTGAAGTTTCAACTTTGACAAGTTGAAACAGTGAAAGGGAAAAAGAGATTCCTTGTAGAATTAATGCATTCATATTCAGACAAATTAAAGTAAAATGACTTTTTGACTTACAAGCAAAATTATATCATGCATGTATACTGAATATATTGCATGTAATTAAAAGGAACATGCAGTTATAGTTGAGGTTTAAAAAAAAAAAAAAGGTCCATCTAGACCAAAATGATAATTACTTGTTATAGCATTGATTTTCCCCCCTTTCTAGTGGACTTACTGTTCTAGAATAAGATCAATTATATTCCTTTTTGTTTTTTGGATCAAATGTGCAAGTATTCAGGTTATCAGGACACATACTTGAAATGGACAACTAGGACTGGATTATTGCACGAATTGATGAAATTCTCGAAATAAGCAAATGTGAATCAATCAAGAAACTTGCCTGTGGAGGACCATTTTCGTCCGATTCAAGACGGTATTCGTGCATGATCCAGTCAGTTTTCTGCCCATTGGGAGCTCTTCCTTTGTAGAACACGAGGGTTTTCCTCATACCAATGAGTTTTGTCTTGTCATAAACTGCCTTGTCTCTTCCTGTGGCTTTCCAAAATCCTGCCATGGTTGCCCTGTTTGTCCTTGTTCCAGTTGGGTACTTCTTATCTTTGTGGCTGAAGAAGTACCACTCATTCTGCTCCTCGTACCCGATCCGGCATTTGTCTGTTCATTACAAATCTTCTCATCACACTTTATCAAGAAACATTCAAGGTAATTAAGAACAAACATTCAGACAACAAGGTAGATACTATGATGTCTCTTTCATTTATCCCTAAGCCCAAGCTGCTTGTCTGATTTGATCCTCATAAAGCTTAAAATGACTTAAGCTTCGATACTCAATTGACAACCGATCATTTAGTTTTCAACACACTCCTCAATTTAGACAATGATCTTTAATTGGCTATGTATGTGTACACATGATTATTTAGAAGAGAATAATCAAGAGAAGGAACAAACTGCTGGTTCTAGAACAGAACTCCTTATGAAGAAGAAGAAGAAGAAGAAGAAGAAGAAGAAGAAGAAGAAGAAGAAGAAGAAGAAGAAGAAGAAGAAGAAGAAGAAGAAGAAGAAGAAGAAAGAAAGAAAGAAAGAAAGAAAAAGTGAAACAAATCTGATGAAATACAGGACTGATCAAGAAGATAATGAAAGAAACTTATAAGATTAATAAGAGATAACCCTACCTTGAAGATCCCATGGTTCAATTCTATACAGATCGATATCTCTAATGACGTCTAGATCGATCTTTTGTGATGCAACCTTCTTCCTCAAATAGTATCCGACAAGCTCTTCGTCGGTTGGATGAAATCGAAATCCGGGTGGAACACAAGATTCCATGTCTTGCATATGTAAATCAAGCCTGTTTGTACAACTAGCTTAGATCTGCATCAAATGCACCACAAAACAAAGGTCGACACCACTTAGCTTCTTTTACTCTCCATCATCGTACTGTACTGTGTCAACATATATAAAGAAGCCAAGATTTATAAAGCCAATTTGAATGTGTATTAATTACCTCAAAGTAAAAGAAAAATTAAAAGGCTAATTAAAAAGTGAAGATGAAAACAATTATGAACCCTACTTATCAAAAGGTGACAAGTGTTGCTTACCCTTTTTCCGCCCTGGCTAGATAATTATTTATTTGTGTGTTTTCTGGATATTAATTATAGGCAGAAAGGGAAAACCAAATGATGAAGCATTGCTCCTGATGAAAACCAAGGGGGTAATTAGAGATAGAAACAGACAAGTAATGATGTTGTCTTGTGCTGGTGAATGTGGAAATGACACTTCGATTATCCAATTTTTCAGATTAATTATTTATATGCAAAATGCTGGTCCCTCCCCAGAAAATAAATATGAAAACAAAAAACAAAAAAACACCCACAAATAAATTACTTTAAGGTTTTGCATTTTTTAAAGAAGTAAGAATATTGTGTTCAGTGCCAAATGGATTTGGACAAAGGTGGATGACGTCATCTGTATTTTAGCACGCGTTTGTGTATATATAAAAAAGAGAAAGAAAAAATGGGGTTGAGAGAAAAAAAAAAGTGCAGCCTGCAGAAAGGGAATGTTTGAAAAGGAGAGAGAGGGAAGAGAAAAAGAAAAAAGAAAAAAAGAGAGAGGGAATTTTCATTTCATTTGCAGGCTGATGATGTATCCATTTCAGAGAAGAACTCCAACCCTTTTGTCTGCTTTGTCTGTAACAAACATGGCAAAAGGATTTGATAATTTTCTTCTGCACATTCCTAGTTCAGTATTCCAATTAATTAGATGAATGCATATATATACTTTCCATTCTTGTTGCTCTCAAAACAATATATGATCAAACTTTTGATCAATGAGGAGAGTGATATTCTTGGAAGGGTAAATTTTTGGATTTCTTGAGAAGAAGGTAAGAAAGAACTGTAAATATGTCGACTGAATATAGCGAAATAATTCAGAGATGACTGTAAATTCAGAGGTCACTCACCTGAATGATCAGTTGGCGGTTTAGCAAAGCACTAACGGAGAAGACAGGAAAAATATATGAGAGAAAGAGGGGGAGAGAGATCCAATAAGGCGTTTAGGAGTGAAAGAAGTAAGTATTAAAGGAGAAGGAATAAGAAGATAGAGAGCAGAGGATAGGACCACTCAATTGCGCATGGGTTTGATGGTTGTCCCCATTGCTGACGTCATTGCCTAACTAGCTTCATACAGAAGTCCTTTTGATTTTCTCCTGCCTTCTTCACCCTCATTTCTTGAAAAATCAAGTTAGATCCCGGTTCAGATACAAATACACAAGTGAAATATGTTTAGTTGTGTTAAAAGATAAATCTAACCTCGATTATATATAAAAATATAAAATTAACATATAAGTACTTAGGCTACTCCAAAATTCAAGTACTTCAATAGTATTTATTGATTGGTTTGAAGTACCCTAATAAGAACGTGATATTTTCTCACCTTTTAAAAGATGAAATTAACTCCATCAGACCCCGTCAAGTTCAAACGAGCAATTTGATTTCGTAAAGACTCAAATGAGCACAAGAATTTCAAGATTAGTCTATCCCAATGAGTCATCATCTTGTGGGGGCACGTTTAGAGATAAATCTTATATCGATTAAATATATAAATTTAAACCAATATATAATTTTGGCTACTCCTCTTAATATGTTAACTTTTATGATAGACTCCAAGTCTTAATAAGTTGAGTTCCCATCTTCCGATCTCCAATATATAAAAATCATTCTTACTTGTTTTATTTATTATTTAAGTTTTAAAACGAACAGAGAGTTGATCCTCCTTCCATCAAGGAGGAAGTATAACACTCACCGCTTGCCATGTCAGCACCTTACGCGATGACGTAGCAGTACCACGTGACTTAAGGCTGATATAGCATTACCACATCAATATTGGGAGTTATATCTCCTCCCTAGTTAAAGGGAGGAGATTATTCCTATTAAAACAAAAATAAAAATTTAATCGGACTAGAAATGAATTTATAATTTATATTGTAGTTGATGATCTCAATCATAAAGTTTTGGCAAAGAGTGAGCATTCTAATGCACGTCCCACATTGCAGGATCCAAGTTTTGTATTACAATTTTGACTTCTTAGTTCTAACCTTTTTGACTGGAGTTATAAATTTACTAGAATGCTTTTTAGTATTTCTCCTCTATGCCCTATTTCTTTTTCCCCTTTTATTTGCCCTTTAATTTTGTGTTTTTTCTCCGTAAAAGTGCGTATTTGGGTGGAGGTGCAGAACCTCAACTCACATAGCGCCGTGAATTGACGGCACGCACATCACCATGGATGCAATGGATGGTGGACGTGCCGATCGATGCATCCAAGGCGTTGCCCCGACAGTAGTTTTCGAAATGGTCCCAGAACTTTAGGGGTTATTTGAGAAGCGCCCAATAATTTTTGGGCGAAACTCCCACCTAAAAAATTATGTCTAATGTTTGGCATTTGTTCAAAATGACCCTCAGTGGTTTTGCTTCTTCAAAATAGTTCCTAAAAGAATATACATGAGCTCATCATTTCAAAATGACTCCAACCACACATTTCTAAATTTGTATGCGATCTTACAAAGTTGAAGGGTTCATTTCCAAATGAACCAGACTTTTTAGGGATCCTTAGCAGGATATGAATCCATTAGCCGATATCCCTAACAGGTCATGTACAGGGTAGATATATGTCAGTACTAGTTTGAATGACCTCCTAATTACATCTTGGATAATTTTTTACAACTTTAGAAGTTCTACCCTAAACCGTGGGGGTTGTTTTCAAACAATTCCTAAAGATTCAGGGCCATCGTAAGAATGATCCCGAAGTTTAACCTTAGGGCGAGACTTGCACAGAGGTAATGGAAGAGATATGAAAGAAAGGAAACGAGAGTTAAGGAGAAATAAATTGAGTAGAAGTGAAAGATGAAAAGGAAGATTATATATCCACAAATTACTTGGTTAAAAGAAGTTTGTTGTTAAACATGTATAATGAAATTCGAAATAGGTTATTTGCAAGTTTTACCTCTAATTTTATTGTATAAATAAATATAGGATAATGCTATCTAATTTTCTCAAACGTGGAGTTCAATGAAATGAAATTAAAATTATTAAGGATGCGTCCCTTTTTGTAATTCAGTTTTTAGTTTTCAATTTTTAAAATTCATTTTGAGTTTTATATTTCGGAAGGTAATTTAAAAAGACGAAATTGTTTTTTTTTTCAATATTTTACTCAAAACGTGAAAACAAAATTTTTCTTTTCTTTATTTTTTGCAAAGTCAAAAATTGTTATTTTGAGTTTTCTATACAAATTTTTTTTTTTTATTTTTGAAAACACATTTTTAAAAATATGAAAGTAAACAAACTTCTCAATGCCTTGAAAATTTTAAAAGTAAAAATAGCAAAGGGAATAAGCTAAAAAAAATTATCTAGCATCATATATATAACACCATATATATAGTGTCATATAGTCATGTGGCATGCATTGAGGCACGCCACATGGTTGTGATTTCTCATTTGGCATGTCTGGGAATAAGCCTAGCGTTCCAACAAATTCTCAGTATCTTTTATGAATCCATGAGAATTAATGCCTAGTTTCGATCATGCAATTAAATTTGCTTTAAAATTTGAGCAAGAAATTTGTTCAAAAAAGGGGAGAATATATAGATAAAAATTATAAATTATTTTAATAATTTAAGATATTTATTATTAGTACATTATTATGCTAGTCTCGGATTTTTATTATTGTTACTATTATGTTTTTCTTAATTTATAGTATTTTCTTAATAAGTATCTTTATTGGGGATTTTTATTATGATGATTGAATATTTCCTTATAAAATATTATTTATTTCATTGTATAGATAAGATCACTTAGGTCTCTGTTTAAGAAAAGAGGGAAAAAAAAGATCACTTAGGTCTCAAATGTTAATGAAGGGAAAAAAATGAGCGATTCCATATGCACAAATCTACATTACCATATATCATACAAAACGTCGCTGCTAGTGGGAGTGTAAGAGCCGCCGTACATTGTCAATGAATGCATGTTTTGGGATGATAACTCTAGTACAGTGCTAAGTGACTAGCCAAAATGGTAAGTTCAAGCTTTATATCATGTCGGTCACCGAATTGGCATGACTTTTAAACATTGTTTTAAAAGGTGAGACTGAGGCTTGCCTCCACTTGAGACGCCTTATTAGTGCCTCAAAAGCACTAGTTTGAGGCAGTTTTTATTGAGACTTACACTGCAGAGATTGAGTCATACGCTTTTAAGGTATCACCTCAATACTAGGAGTGGGCACAATAACCGGCTCAACCGAGCCGGACCGGAAAGCTGACTATTCGGTTTTAAACATAACCAAAACAACTCATGATGTTTTGATATGCTCTTTTTTTATAGAAATAATAATAATAATTATTATTATTATTATTATTATTACTACTGCTGCTGCTACAAGGAGGAGATAAGGGAGGGGAAAATAAGAGAGGGGATTGATGTTTTGATATGCTTAATAATTATGGTCAACTTTTTGTCGTTTAATAAGACTGATCTTTTTATTTGCTCTTTTTTTTGTTATTTTTCTCTTAGCGTTGGATTAATGACAATTATGGTGAGAATTACTATCTAGTGGAGGAATATCAATTTAATGCAAATTCAAAGATGATTATTGTGAGCCTTAATAATCAGGTTCTTATAATGCCATGTGCGACATTTAGTTCGCTCATTATCTCAGTCAATTATAAGTTGCAAACCATCAAATTCATTCATAATAGCTACATATCTGATGTATATATTGAACTTTTCATCAATTATTTTCTTTAGTTTGAAATAAGTTATTTAACATTGTTTAACAACGTTCCGAACCTTTCTATTTCAATTTGTCAAGAGGCTTATGCATCAAGGCATAAACCTTGCTTCATCAAAGAAAAACAGCTCAAAGAACATTTCTGCCATTTTAACCTTGCTTTTGAAAAGTAAAAATGATTTTAAGATAAAATTAGATTATTTTTTAACGTGTTTGGATTATTTCTTATAATTAGAATAACTATTAAAAGTAGTCAAACCGAGAATTCTTCAATAATCGATTCTTCTACAATAAATAGAAAATCCAAATCTTCATGTTCTTTCTATGTCCTTGGTAATTTTTTTTTCTCAAGGAGTTAGTTACTAATAGATTTTTCTTTGATTTACTGGGGCCATGTGGCAGAAAGTGGTGTCTTTATTAATTTGTGGTGAAGAATAGTGGAATAGATGTATATATTTAAACCAAACTTGAAGTATATATAACAAAACTTATATAATTATTAGAATATTATGTATCAAAAAAATAATTATTAGAACAAAAAATGTTATTTTATTCTTTAAATTACATGATCACCCTCATTGAATTAATTGGGAAGGACTTGAATTTTTTTTCCTATAAATAATTATCTGATTTTCGGTTGGAAGTTGGAACTTGATTAGCGAATTGACTCTTGAAAAATTTTTGTAATTCTAAACTCACAAATTTATGGTACAAATAATCTCTCATTGTATAGACTCTTAAAAGTATAAAAATTAATTCAATTTTCCTTTTTAAGCCTATATTATATATATGTTGGTTTATATGGACTTGTATTTACAGTTATTATTGTTTTAATTTGTTGTTTTGATAAATGTTTCCACTTATAATGAATCAAGCATTTTTTCTATGGAGCGAGTTCTCGGGTTGCATATAGAAGTTCGATCTGACTTCGTATTAAACACTATGGATCAAGAGGTGCGTCTATAAATCTTAGTACTCTCACAGGGCTCTTTTATCCAATTTTTAGGGATAGAGGGTTCTGTTATGGAACCCACATCCCCACTTGTACAAAACAATGAGGTACATTACTTCTTTCTCAAATCAAGTGTTAAAATATAAGAAATTGGGGCTCTTTCATCATTTGTCCACCTCAATAACATATAAATAATTACCTTCTTCATCTACCCTCCAAATTGTTAAAATATGAAAAGTAACACAAACAGGAAAGCACATGAAGGCTTCATTTCCGTGGCGGCCTTCATCAGGGTTCTGTTACGAAACATGCTATTGTTACATGACTATTAAGTGTAGAAGAATATTATCGATATTTATTATTATATCCCAATCAAAAGTTAAGAAGCAAAATATCAGTCGTCATAATAAAATATTATCAATAATTTTAACGATATAATATAAGAGCTAAACTGCATTGTACTTGAATTTTTTCCCAATACAAATTACATGTCCTTCGCTAAATTCTAGTGGCACATTTGTGACATGAAAATTGGATTGTATGTGAAATGCAAGAAACCTAATGATTAGGAGGGCGTCGAGGAAGAGTGGCAGTCAACGGTTGGTGGAACCCAAAAACACTACTTTACGTAGAAGACATCCTAAAATAAATAAATAAATAAATAAAACACAGAAAATATCAGAGAATTCAGAAATATCCCAAAGGACAGTCTTATTAGCTTTTTTTTCCTTAAAAAGAACAAACATTTAGGTCACCTTCACATATTAATATTATCTTTAATTTTGGACTAATGGAAATTTATTGTATTTTAATTTTAATTATTATTGTAACTGCAAATAATACATAGGAAACTCACATGTTTTTCATGATATTAAATGCATAATTGAGGGTCGAAGTGATATATATTAATTAATCTTTGGTTGGTTGAGATGAAAATGTTAGTTAGTGGACTTCAAATTTGTTAACAGTAATAAAAATAGTTTAGTATCATTATTTAAAATGAAAATTTAGATCAGTTTTATCTAATTTATATTTTTATGCGAAAAGAGCTTTATTATAAGATTAAATATTTGAAACGATCATCATATAGCAATGTTATCACATGAAGAGGTGTGTTAGAAGAATCGTGAGGAATTGACAAATTATAGTGAAGGCTGAAATTATTGAGGTGTATATAACATATAAATGTTATCATATTTTTCACTTCCTCCGCTCTTTTTTCTTACATTTCTTTCCATTCCTCTTCAATTAAATTAATAATCTTCTGTTCATCTCTCTCCACTATGTCATCGTCCAATCTGCAGTTGCATTAAAGATGCTCTCGTTTATAGTCTTACACATCACGTACACTCAAAACAACCAATATTACTGAAAAATGATAGTATGATCATTTGCACTTTGATGGCCTAGTAATTTTTACTAGCTAGCTCAATGATCACTTGTATTAATCAGTAGAAATCAAAGCTGAGGTGAAGATGGCATAGTTTTTTTGTGACGAGAGACTTGAGTTACTTTTCTAGACGTATCTTAAATTTATAACAAATATGGCCACTTGATTTTGACAAAAAAAATAAAATATGATTCATGACTGACTGGTCAATATAATTGACTGAAGCTCTCTTATTTTCATGATTAAGGGCTGCAATCACTACAATTGACGGAGAAATATTATTTAGGTGTGTCACCAATTACTTTAAATTAGTGACCCATACTATGAAGTTTGCACATTTTAAAGAAAAATTAAGGCTTGTACTAGTAACCTTATGGATAATAACGTTATACAGACATATGGTGGGATATTTTTTTTGCTATATTATAGTCTTCGAGGTGTGGTGAGATCAATTTCAAACAAAGATCATGCTTACATGTTAAAATAAGCACTTCTCAAATGAGGGTAGCCCACAGATACTGGAGTCCACCTCATTGTAAGAGGATGCTCATCTTAAGAAATGAGAGGATTTTCATTTTTTTTTTTTGGTTATCCAAATAAAACATGTTATTTACTTTCTTAGCTATTTTTCTTGCAAACTATAATAACAAAAACTTTGTTTCATTTATTAATATACAGACACAGACATTGATAGAGAAGCAAGTCAAAAGAAGGTGTGTGGTGAATTAAGTGATAGATATATAGGGGCGTGATTGTGATATCGACGCGGTGGTTGGCGGTGCGGTCGGCCATCATGCGGCGGAAAGTATCATTCTTTTAGACCCCACCACCACCTCCTCCCTCTTCCATGGATAGAGGCCGTCTCTTAATTAAAATTTGTGGGTTTTCTTAAACATCACTTTCTCTCTCATTCTCTTCATCTTGGTGCATAAGGGTTGGACGGAAACTCTAAACATTGACGTTTCATTTGTATTTTTAAGAAACATTACTACAAATTTTTATTTTTTCTTATGTTTTATTTTCAAAAGTACAATTACCTTCTACATTTTAATAACATAAATGCGCATAGATATGAGTCCTATTAATACACTATGCACTAGATAGAAATAAATTCACAATAAGTAGAATAAACCCCATAAAGGGGAATCGACATCTAGATTCTAAAGCCTCAATCTAGACCCTTAACCAAACGGGTTAGACTTCATTGGTAGACATTTTGATTTTGTATTGCATCAAGTGAAAAATGATGTTGAGCTTAAATGTCTAGTTGTAGAAAATAATAAAGAGATTGTTCAAAAAATACTGCTATATAACTTGGGATTACTAGTGAATTGATGAGGGGGATCTAGTGTGCAAGAAAATCTACACAACATTTTTTCAATTGTAGAATTTTCACCTAAAATGTTTAGTTTATTCTATCATTTATTTATGAATGCATGGGCAATGGAACTATTAGCAGTATTCTAAAAAGCTCGTCTAATCGGCATTATGCTCAAAGTTTAGAGATCATGGCTTCACTACGTCTTGCGATTTATCACTTATTGGTGTACTTAAGAGTGTCTAGGCTTAATGTTTAGTTTCGACACTTTTTCAAGAATTACACTTTTTCAAAAGACTACCAATTAATTAGTCACACTCACAACAAGCGAACTCAAGAAAAGAATTCCCTATCTTGAAGAATTGGTTTCACATCCTAATAACAACAGGAGAAAAGTGTATTCTTATTTTATGTTTTTGTTTTTTAGAGTAATATTAAAATTCAAAAAGTTTAAAGGATAAAATGTTTTTTTAAAGGATAAAATGTTAGAAGCTACTTTTAACCAAAAAAAAAAAACATCTGAATTTGTATTTCACCTTGAGTTATTTAACTTTTTATGTAAAATTTATTTTGACAATCAAGCATGACTTTCTCTTCGATTGAACTAACATAATAATAATCATAAGTGATCCTTTATGAACAATTTCACCCTGTGTGACAACGTATATTAAAGTGCTGATCCCAAGTCTTTGTTAAAATGATGCAAGTCATGGTAGATCTCAATTTTAAAAAATGAACGGACGGACCGAAAATGGAAGAAGGGGGCCGGGTTATGGGGACGTACGTACGGGACATTACAAACGTGAAAACCATGTCAACAATAGACTACCATATATAGTGTAGTATAGCAAGCTACATATTCACTCCCTCCCTCTTTATATTAAGGTGTGACACACAAGCTTCTTTTTACCATCATTGAATTCTTAGTGGAGAGAAATTCAAACATTTATCTACAGTACAACATCTCACCATATACAAAATGCCAGACAAGTAAGATTATAAGCACTTTGAGACATGAATGATGAGCATTCAATTGTTTGGTGCCCATTATTTATATTTTGGTGAAATTATTATTGTTTTCCATGTAACTTATTGTTCTATGAGATGATGATTGATCATCATGTAAATTAGCTAGAGTGGATTACCCTGTTGAAATTAACCAATCATCATATCTATAAAGCTAGTGAAAAATGCACAAATATTTGCATGAAAATTGTGTTAATTAACTTTACTTGATGATATCTAAATCATTAGGAGGCCAAGCAAAATATATATGTATATATAGTGTAAATACAATGAAAAAGAGCAGCCCTCGAGTTGAGTTGGGTGTTAACGTTGAATGAAATTATCACAGTATTATTATTCTTGTTCAAATAGTTGATTATTATAAGACACTGCATCAGAGTCGTTTCTTCCTAAACCAAGAGAAACGTTTGTTCTTCTAAATAAATTTTTTAACTTTATAAAAGTCATCGTAAACGTACGGGCTTTAAACATGCCGACAAATATATATATATATATATATATATGGGATGAATTCATATGTTTGTTTCTCTCTATCATCCTTGTGATTTCAGTGGGTGATAGAGGAAGAAAATTGATGGGTAAGTGACTCACTTCAACCGGAACTGTATATAAGCACAAGTGGTTGAGATGGGCCTTGTGAATGGGATGGAATGGAAGCTATAAGATGCCAATGATGTTCACAGGTGAGCTGAGGGGTCCTTAATTTATGTGGTGGACGATGCCTTTCCAAATAGCTTGGTGGTGACAATTCCTCTCATTCATTAATTAAAGTTTAATTAGCCATTCAAAATTATATGTCGGTTTTAAATATACTATATTTTTCTCTTCGACAAAATATTCAAGTTTTGGCAAGAGTTTTAGGTTCTAGTTCTAGACTTAACTATTCGTATAAGTTGTGTGATTTTCTTCGTCACTACCTATTCCATCAGCTAACTCCCATTCAGTTCACAACTAAATTAATTATTCAAAGAGTTGATAACACCAATAACAAGTCATACTAGATCTAATTATCTACCATTATTATCTTTAACCACATTCTAGTGAAACCCCGTCATATATGAACTACTACTTTTAATCTAAGCGAATCATATAACAACTACTGATGAAATTATTATTCTTTCTTGATATACAGTCGACCAACACTATTGGTAGGACTATATACTAAATTTCACGGTTTGGATGGCTAAAGGGTGGGCACAGGGAGGCAATGTCATATCAAGTATAACACGTTAAAATTCACTAGTTTGCTTGTATTTTAGAGACAAACATGCTTATTGAATATTGAATTTTGCCTTGATAAGCAATCTTTGTCAAAATAATTTATTCTCTTTGTAAAATCAATAAACTTGTATACTTTATGATCTTTTCTAGTAACTGAGCTTTCTTTTACTAGTTTTGGTTACACTTGTCATACCATTTCGTTTTCATATAATTGCCCATAATTTGTTGAACCATTTGCAAGATTCTTAATGGACCATAAGTCACACCGACGGTTAAAGGACCTCTCTTTTAAAGATTGCTTGAGGGACTTGAATACCTATTATAAGTTTTTTTGAGCTTTATTTATGACGGTTCTTTAATTGATGGGATCTAAATAGGATAAAATATGAGCTTCTTGTTCTTGGTCGATTACCGGCTCGATTCTTATTATTGCTGAATTATTTCATATAGAGACGGATTGACGTTTCTTTAGTCGGTAAGACTAAACTGATCACGTTCATTTTTCATCTAAAAAACATATTGTTATTACATAATTTTCATGACGGGTCAAGGCAACTAATGTCAAAGATCAATCGCTTGCTCCTATTCCTCACAGAATTTATTTACTAATCATTCTTCTAGAATAGGTTTGCTAAGCAATCAATGATGCTTCACACCAACGTGGGGCTTAAAATTTTTGTTCTTTGTAGGTATAATGTCAAAACTTTTGTTACTTTATTTATCTTTCCAAGTAGTTGGAGATAAAACCCCCCAAGAATATTTCCCATGAAGATTCTCAATAATCATAGTTAATGAGAGAGTGTGTTGTTAAAGATTTTAACTTTTAGGGTGATATTGAATGCTCTCTTGATGGTCATCCGTGTGGTTGGAGCTTTATGAATTTTTCCAATGATAAAAGTTGAATGGGAAGTGGATATTGATGCCTTTCCTTTCCTTTCATCCATAACTAATTAATTACTTCGCTCCTCACTATGAATTTTGAACGCCAAGCAAAGTATCCTTTGTCTTGTTGCTCGAATTAGAAACCCTTTTGATATTTTAGATACTAAATAAATAAAAGATGTATACTTATCATTTAATTG
This sequence comes from Nyctanthes arbor-tristis, assembly GCA_963692815.1. NCBI lineage: Eukaryota > Viridiplantae > Streptophyta > Magnoliopsida > Lamiales > Oleaceae > Nyctanthes > Nyctanthes arbor-tristis. The sequence continues at coordinate 1,667 of CAVNYN010275355.1, read as the reverse complement.
TTCGTTTAGCCACGATAATTGAATCTTTAGAGATATATACATCTTTAGAGGTGAGTCTAGTACGAACAAAAGATATAACTCTCATACGAATTTTATTTTACAAATTAATGGGTGATTGAATTTTGAATTTTAATTACTCCCCTCCACACTATGAATTTCGAATGCCAAGCAGTCCCCTTTGTCTTGTTCCTCGAATTGGAAACCCTTTTGATATTTTAGATACTATAAATAAATAAATAAATAAATACTAAATAAAATACATACTTATTATTTAATAATTGTTTGTTTAGCCACGAGAATTGAATCTTTCAATATATACATTATTTGGGAGCAAGTCTAGTAATGGATATTTGTTTTGAAATCAATTATAGAATCTTTAATCAAGAAGCTAGACAATTTTTCACGAGAGAATCTGACCAACAAACGATTTAACTCTCATATTTTTACAAATGGGGTTTTTGAGTTGTTATTTGTTAACTTAATAATTATTTCAATTGCCTAACCCTTTAAAAGTGTTACCTCATGACTTTAAAATTTATTTCAAATTCTATTCTACTTCCTCCGGTTCGGTTGGATCAGTGGCTTCAGTTAGTCAGCGGTCTGGCCCTACAAATATGGTGCAGGCCAATGTTATATCAGACTTGGATGCTATAGGTCTCTATCAACTGAACATTATTGCATCCCCGCCTTTTCTCAGTAGCCAGCCTACTGTTTACATGTATGATACTTAGGAGGAGGATACGGATCCTCAGCTAGATTCTGAGTCAGAGTACATGAAGTCACTGCCCTAGTCGGCAGCTAGGGCTGGACATCGGTCGGGTCGGGTCGGGTTTGGGGGGGTCGGGTTTACCCAAACCAGACCCGACAGTGATTCGAGTTGGCATTTTAGAAAACGGGCCCACTCGAGTCGGGTTCAAAACCCGACCCGACCCGAGTCAACTTGAGTTGACTTCGATCGGATCGGGTTGTCGATTTGGGCCTACAATAGGCCCAAAATAAAAAAAATAAAGAAAACTAGCCTAAATTCATTTGAGGCCAAAAAAATTTAAAACTCACCATAGACCTAGTATTACAAATGCCCAAATACACTAATACATATCCAAATACACTACAAGAAAAAAAACCTAGCCCAAAAAAATAAAAAAATCAGGTTGAACCCGACTCGGGTTGACTCGGTCGGGTTCGCCAGGTTCACCCGGGTAGCGCCGAGTCAACCCGGAACCCAACTCGACCCGAGTCGGGTTACTTGTTTTCCAACCGCATCCGACTAGTGTACTATAGCAACTCGACTCGACTCAACTCATTTCGGGTCGGTTGAGTCAGTTTTGACGATTTTCCGGATCGAATGCCCAGCCCTATCGGCAGCTCTACCTACTCTTACCTATGTACTTCCCACTTTGTTGATTGCACAGGTGAGACGTTTTGCCCCTCTCTGTGCCCCGCTGGTCTCTGGTCATAGTTCCACTTAAGCAGGTCGCAGTGCTTCACTGGACTCCGCGGACTTTACAGATAAGATCGGCAAGAGATATTTCACTCGGAGTAAGAAGAAGGGAGGTGGTTATTCTCTATAATTAGATCAATTTACTCTCTTTTTCTTGTGTTTCATCGACTCTCCATGTTAAAGTTTCTTTTGTAATTTTTTTTCCTTACAATGACTGGAGGCCAGG
>CAVNYN010275352.1:0-14185 GCA_963692815.1 Nyctanthes arbor-tristis | reverse complement strand
GGGGGGGGGGGCGTAGGGGTTGGGTGGGGTGATTAGTGGAGACATCTGGATCCCAATACGTGGATGTGAAAGTCAGGTTCACTAACAGGATCTTATTATTTAGATTTAGCTTGAATTTAACTATAGCAATGAACAGAACAGACCTTCAGCATTTGATACCTCCACTTCTCTAGCATTCCAAATAGACTCAATTCCCCGTGATACCGAATGGGCACCTAATTCAACTTTTTTCTTCACACACCACAAACAGTGCCAAACTCCAGGTGGAACATCACTTAGTGGAGGATCTAGACAAGATGGATGGTAGAATCTCTTACATCCATTTGCAATACAGCGCCTGAAACATATAAATGCAGTTATGAAAATGACGAACCGGGGATATAAGAAACAACATAATTCTATATTTTCACACTCACAAACTTTAAGCCCATAGCATCTTCAGATAAGAGAGAGCACTTGAACAAATGAGGCTTGATTACTATGGAAAAAGAGACAACCATCTTTTTACATCTACCAAACAGTGCACACATCAAGGATTGAAAATTCAATCGCAATTACATGATTAGAACTAAGTGTACATGAAATTACTGACAATTTTAGGACTTAGAGCAAAAACACAAAGGTTTACTCACAGGAGCTCGCCACCTTGACTGCAGATGATACACACATTCTCTGGACCATATGTTTTGGGATCTGAATGTGACTCTTTCAGATTATCACTGCTCCCACATCTTCCAGTGGATTCAAAGTAAATATCAGCTCCCTGATCACCTCTATCCTAATACGCAAGGCATTAACAGAAACCAGCATTAAAATATTATGAATAGCACCTCCCATTTAGCATATTATTATTACAAGTTTTTTCACCTTTGATTTGATAAAGATGCTCAGAATGAAGGACTTCAAGGTTAATAATCTCCATAAAAATCAGAATTCACAATTACAGTAAAAACAAGTAGAACAAGTAAGCCAATGACGCAGATTAAAAGAAATACATAAAGCAAAACATAGCGACAAAGCCAAAAATGAGGTTCATCCTGACGCAATACATCACATAAGCCAAGTCCTTAAACAGGATTGCAGGATTATAGCAAGCCACATTAGCTGATCTCGATGGGATCTACTCCTCTGATATCCTAGATAGTTACCAATTTCAGGACAGGGCAACTGTTTTCATTTTAGGGCAACTGTTTTCATTTTAGTGATCGACGCGTGAGAAAAATTCCAAGCGGAGCTCGGCTTGGGTAGCTCATGGCTCACCCTTTTAATCTTTTTATCATTTTATCCAAGCTGGGTCAAGCAAAAAATTCTCTTATGGACTCAAGCTCACGACTCTGCTCCAACAAGCATGACTACAAGCTGCTCAGACTCGGCTTTTTGCTGATCTTGCTCATAAGCCAAAACCACCCCTACATTCATCTCCCTATTATCAATTTATTGCAGATTACAAAGCACATAGGCATCATTACTGCCCTCTTATGTGCTATTTAAGTTGTTATAGTTTTCCTCAACAATGGGTTCAAAACCCAATCCCAACTTTGAGTTTTTCAGCCTAAACTAATAAGGACATCCCATACAATACAGGAGCAGAATGATCCTATAACTAAGTTATGAGCCTGCCATATCATTCTAACATTGTCCAGAGACAAAATGATCCTACTTCTCTTAGTTTCCAACAATGTTTCATGTGTCTAAATAAGATAAGGAAGTTCTAGCAGCCCATCAATGTGCTTCACGTCTTTCTTTGGTGGTTAAGAACAAGTACCTGATTTTTGAAGCTCAGCTGCATTTTGCAACTTTGAGTTGAGGGCTATTCCCAAGCCATCCCAAATGTTCATAGGCAAATATTCATTCGATTAAAGGCTTTCTTTCTAGGTATTGTTGGAGCCGGCCTAAAAATTTATTCCACCCCCCCAAACTCTCTTCCAAAACCAAAAAAAGGGGACTTTCTGAGGGCAACCACCAAAGCTCTCCACATAACTAGAATCAAGCTAAGAAGCAACCAGGCTTTATTAGTCAGCACTCAGTATGACGTACTGAACTCTTCATTATTTCTCATGCTTTCAGAAATTAACATTAACATGCATCACTAGTCCTTCATCATTCCTCACAGAAATATGATAGTGAACATCCTGATTCCTGAGTACAAAGGAACCTCAGAAATTGTTGAAGCAAAAAAAAAAAAATGCATATAATTCAAGAAACCATTAAAAGCAATACAGTTTTCATTGGGCACCAAGTACCAGGAAAAGAAGGGGCTGAAAATGCCATCTCCAATCAGCAACAATTAGAGCATATATCACATGATAAGATTGTAGGATAATGATATCCAAAGCATTCAAGATCTAGAAAGAAATAATGTGCCAACAGGGAAAGAAAGAATCATGTTTAGACAAGAATCATCCCTGACTTTTTTAGGGGAAAAGATAATCTGTATACCTCATCAGCATCTAATCATTTTCAGTGAGCAGTAAGCATCCAGAAACGATATCATACATCAGAAAAAATGAATTTTCAAACAGGAAACCAGAGCTTTTTCAATCAAACAAGAAAAATCAAGATAGATGACCGATTCTCTAACCTCTTGCATTGTTTAAGGAGTAAACATGTGTTTACGATAGCTTAAGGGATAAAGTTATTGATCACTAACAAAGGTGATGATGCCATATGTCATTAAATGGTAGTTCCAAATCCTAATCAGCTGAATGACACGATAGATGCTTAACTTAACCTTCCAATGAAATTTACGAACTTGATATTTATTTAATGGAACCTATCATTTAATGACACTTAAATCAGTGATCAGAAGTGGAGATAAATAGCATTACTCTAGCTTAAGTTATAGTTTAAACTGGTCAAATGTCAATTTTGTCCAGGCACTTTGTGGAACCCAAAACTACTACCCACTTATACCAACACATTTGTGAGACTCATAAATATGAACAACTCAATCTAAGCTAAGCTTTCCAAACTTGCTACAAGTTCACTTGGACAGATTAAACAAGTTATATTGCACAAAACAGAAACAAAGGCACAAACTTCATTAACTATTCCCTTATTGTAATTTGCAAAAAGAAATTGTGTAAAAAGTATTTTGTTCACATAAAATGCAAGACAGACCTCAGACAAGTCATCTAAAAACATGTTTGATGTTGCTCTACACGAACATAGCTCCTCTTCTGGTGAACCATAATTTACCCTGCAGGAAGCAAATAATAAACTATCTCTCTAGTAAAACTAAAACCAGACGATAACCATTCCCAGCTTATGTATATGCTACTCTAAAAATTCAGAAACCAATGAATAAAAATATAAAATCCACAAGCTAAAACCAATTGTTGGATGTGAGAGATAAGTTATACTCTCACAAAGTCCCACAAAAGATGGGTGGGAATGACACGAGACCATGTAATGTGATTTAAAGAGTACTGAAAAATCTGCAGGCTTAAATAATACACCACATGACATCACCAAGAACTAAAAAGTTCAGCAGATATTAGCTCTAATAAAAACGTCTAATTTATTTTCTCTTTCTATTCTTTCTCAACGTAAAATATCTTCCCCAACACTGTCACCAAGAAGACAGCTAACATATAAGGGCTCTACAAAGACTGAAGCAAGTACATGCCTCTATTTAAAGATAATTAGTATAATGTGGTGTACATTAACCAACTCTAAGTGGGGAGCGTTGACAGTTATTAGGTAGAAATTATATTTTATTCTGGGGAGAGTCTTGGGCCTGTCAAAAGCTAAAGAATACATCTGTAATTCACTCGTTTTTTCAATAAAAGTGCTTCTTCCAGCATTTAAATTCCAAATGTCTTATTACACACCTTCTACCAAATTCGTACAAAGGCATACCTCAAAGAGAAAATGGCAACAACAATGGAGAAGTCACAGGTCGTGGAAGAGAAATCGGTACATGATTTGGGCTCGGGAATTAAGGATGAGAACTCACAAGCAGTGAAATTTAGCCTAATAACACTTACATAATGTGCTCCAGTAAATGCACACCTGAGAATTCTGTACACTCTTTGATACAGTTTTATTCAAGTTGATTCATTTTGCTAATTTTGTGTATCCATTACACAAGATATTGTAGAAAACTAATATGCAATTACAAGATCAACCGGTAACTCTTTCACATGTGAAAGAGAAGAACGATATCATGCATAATTAAATGGAAGATTAAGATAGGCAAACTCTCTGTTGTTATATATTTGTAAAACAAGTCATAAATCCTTGAAGTTGAAGATAGTAACTTAAATGTAGCACTTATCAAATTAGTACATAGGCATCATACCTTTTCTTTCTAGAACATATTGTACAAGTCGCCAAAAGGCTATGAGTATCGCATCCAGAAGATGACAAAGAAACAAGCCCTGCAACAATCAGAATAAGACCTTTAGCTGCAAGAATTGAGAAGGTCTAAATTCTTTGTAAATTCAAAATACACCTCACACCTTCTGGTTGAATGCTTCTCTTGTCATTTTCCAAATCATCTATTGAACTTAAGACTGGAACTTCCATATTCTTAGATAAAGAACAATTCTTTGAAGCCTCATCTCCATCATCATCATCAAGTATGTCTATGACCAGACAACCAGTCTTAAGGTTTTTCAAACCCTCTCCTTCTTGCAATTGCAGAGAATTGCAGTTGCCATCATGCTTTGGACTACAGTGATGTGACAATTTGCTGCCAACCTCATTTTGCAGCGTGTCAACGCTCAAAGATGTCACCTGTACACTTCTATCCTTGCTCTTCCCAATTGGCTCAGAACCTATTTCTCTACTATCGTCTTGACATTGATTATCTTGTCTAGGCAACACTTGAGAAACATCTATGCAGGATGGAGAAGAAAAGGTTTACATGTAGGATTTATACAAGCTTGTAAAATAGGCATACAGACACTTGTTATTAGAATGATCGTCAGCGTTCATAGTTAGAAACTACAGGCATGGATTTCCGCGGAGTTACCTTCACCATCACCATTACCAACCTCGAAGCTATTTTGTAATGCATGCTTTAAGTCTATGTCTCATGCATGGGTAATTCTAACAAACAAAAATGTGGGATTGCAACATAAAGGTCAAAAATCAAAAACTCTATCCTACTAAAAATGTTTCGAGAAAGAGATTCAGCTACCTGGCGTGGTATGTTTTATCTTTTGTGCCTTAAATAGTGCCTTGTATCTCCGAGTACTCATTTTCTTCCTTTTCGTGCCGACAGACTTCACGCCAGGTTCACTTTGCCCAGATTCCACAGCCAACTGTTTCAAGCTCTTCTCTTTGTTCTCCATCCTCTTCAAGTTTAACAGATTAAGTCGTTCCCCAGATTGCTTGGTTCCTGAAGAACTTGATGACCTATTTTTCTTACCCCTATCAGACCTCTGTGGGGGACTTGTCAGATTTTGTTTCTCAATTCTAATGGAATTCCTCTTCATTGGAGGCACTATGGGTGTTGTTTGCTTCTCAATGCGCTCAGATTTCCGTGTACTCTGCGGACTGGGAGTCTTAAGTCTCGATGACTGTGTTTCTCGGGCAGATCTTCTGACACCCGTCATATCAGCTTTTTCTGGACTCAAGTTTGATGGTTTTCCATTAACCACCTTTTTCTTTGAACTATTACTCACCACTTCATCTGTATTCTTCTTTGCAGATCGAGTACTGCTCACCATTCTTTTCCACTGAATTCGTTACAGGGCGTGCTATAAAAATCTTCCCACAATTTCAGAGTATAAAAAAATACAGAAAAGCAAAAACTAGTATGTGTTAGAAAAACTTCACGTAGCAAAAATCAATTGTAAACTGCCACTAAAAAATCTGTACCACGACCGTTGTTGAAAATTCTTTCTCCGCTAACCCAGCCATTACTATTTATTAAAAGTTTACAGTAGTCAGCATGCAGTTTCTGGTAACACTATTAAACGGATTTTCGCATAATTTAATCGCCTTAGTTTCCTTTGTACAGTAAATACTTGCAGAGCCTAAATAAATAGCAGGACAAAAAAATCATGTGCTAAAAAAATTGAAAAAAAAAAGGTGAATGAACATGAACCTTTTCAAGGAATGATCATCATTAAAAATTTAACAATTCATACATGACAGAGAAAATAAAATAACATACCCGTTTTGACAGCAAAATCAAACCCTAGATTTTGGCATAAAAAATTGTATTATCAGATATAAAATTTTACCAGAATCTGCTCGAAATTCTCCTCGAAGAAACCCTAGAAGTGAAATTCACAGCATTATTACTCCACGATTTGCTACCGATGTTCTATGATCTATAGAAGTATATAGAAAGTTTGAAGCAGGGTACCCTGATACTTTCCTGTGCCAGCTAACCATGTGTATTTATAGGAACGGCTACCAGGTTTCTGTTTTTCCCATTTTGCCCTTAATGCTATTATGCTAGTTTATCTGACCAGACTACTGAAATATTAGATGGTGCCGATTTGTGAACATGAATTTTTGGGAAGGAAAATGTTTATTTGTAAAAAGGTTTTAGCAAAATCTTTTACTCTCTTCGTTGTCCAAAGATAATTCCATATTTTTTTCTCATTGGTTTCAAATTACAGTTCATTTTCTCTAATTAATTTCTTAATCTCGACTATAGAGATGTGTCTATCCCTAATTGCCCAACAAGGTGTCTATCCCTAATTGCCCAACAAAAAGATGTATGTTTGTCTCTCATAACTTTCCCCTTCATCGTCTAGCTTGCTCCTTCAATTCTCTTTTAAGTCAATTTTTCCCAACAACAAGAACCTATGGTTGGATTCACCGAAAAGAAATAATGCTATACTAGTTTTATACTCTCTTCATTCCACAAAGATATTCCTTTTTTTATTTTTCACATAGATTAAGAAAATATCATTTAATGTTAGACTAGTTATATTCACACAACATATTTTATTTGGTACACCATATTTTAATTGCACTAAGTGTCTTCATCTTTATTTATTGCTACAATTATATCCCTCAATTATTTTTTTTTTATTTTTCACAAATAATCTTTATTAATTAGCATACTTGCTTTGTAAATAAGGACTTAAATTTAAAAGATCATATTAGCATTGTTTAAAGTGTATACACATATAATATATTTTGCGTTTCAGTGTTAGTTATTATTTATTTTTTAGAAAAATAAATGAAAGTTAAGTATACAATTATAAAATTATGTTAACATTAAGGGCTTTTTAAACAATTAAGATGTAGTGCACTAAACAAAAATCGTAGTGTCAATATAATTACCCTTAATGTTATTCGAAATATACAATTTAGCAATATATTTCTTAGTATACTTTTTGATTTAAATATTTCACTTTAGTTATTCTTTGTTGTTGATTACTATGCACAATAAATGAGGATATATTAGAAAACTAAAAAATTAACTTAAGAAAAGGATAAATTTGGGACGGATAAAAGAAAGAAAGAATATCTTTTTGAGACGGAGTGAGTAATATAATCTTATTTATTATGCATGATAATTAACAACAAAGAATAACTGCGTGAAAATAAATCTAAAGGTATATCTGTTAGGTCTCATTTACTTTGTCCACTTTACTTTTTACACAATGATTGAAAAAAAAGTATTGAGAAATAAATTTTACAATGTAACTTCTTGAAATATCCTTATTTAATTTTTAACATATTCCAAAAATTAGTCTTACATTTTCAAAAATAAATAGGAGGATATACTAGTAAAAAAACTTTGAAATCATTTGGCTACCATAAAACTCATCCGAACAACCAAATTACCTTTGGAGTGCAACAAAAGCATTCAAAGTCAATATTAGCAAATCAAGGCCAAAAGCATACGTGTCAAACCCCGTCCAACTTGTGCTTTCTCGTTTCGATTTTTATCATAGTGTAACACGGAATCTCAAAATATTAGGTTAAAAAAAAAAAAAAAAAAAGCATCTTTAGGATCTTGCACTTTAGCCCCTATTCATCTTTATTTTCGACGGCATTGTCTATATGGCATTGGGCTTCTTTCACCCGCGTACAATAGTTTCTGCGTATGCAATGGGTTTTACATCTAATTGTGTGTGGAAAGAGGGAAGTTTTGATTAGACTAATTTACCCTTAGAAATAAATGTGCACGTGGAAGGAGTTAGTATTGTATAGACAAGACGTTATTGTAACAGGGAGTTTGGACTGAATTGGACAGCAAGGGCCATCTCCAAAGGAATTAGCGAATGTTAGGGGTGTTCAGTGTAGAATTTGAAGGCTGGAGCCATATGCTAGGCAAAGGCAGAGGTTAGGGGCATTTTACATAATTAAGCTACTTTTTAAACCACATTAATGGGTAAATTTCACATATAGTTTCCAACCTTTGCTCATTGTATCAACTGCGTCTCCATTCTTTTTTCTAACGTCATTGGTCTTCAACATTTCATAAATTTACACATAAGATCCGTAATCATATAAAATTGACAATTATACCCCCTTTCTTTTTTCTTTAGTAACCCTTACTTTCTACATAAAAGTAAAAATAATAAAAAAGAAAAAAAGAATATAATTCATTCCACCATACTTATTTAGTTACCCATCCACTCCAAATTCAACAGTAAATGACAAATTCCGATAGTCATTTCTTACAGCAAAAAAGACACTCATATTTTGCTGATTTCCTCTCATTGCTGTCAGAAATGGTAGGAAAAAAATGGTTTCTCTAAAAAAGAAAAAAGTTGTAGGTATTTGTCATTTTCGGTCAAGTTCAAGATATGAATAAATTGGGTTAGCTAGATATGTGAGAGGAAATTTATTTTCCTTTTTGTTTTTATTATTTTACTTTTTTTTAATTTTTATTTAATAAATAAATGCAAAAATGTCATAAAGAATCTTATGACTGACTTTATAAAAAGTTAGGAACCTATAGTATTGAAAAAAATTTGGGGAACCACTTGATGGAAAGTACAAAGATTGAGGATCATATGTAAGATTAACCCTTTTGATTTGTTTTCCCGGAAAGTGAAACCCTTTTGATTTTGACTAGTAAAGTTTTGTTTATCTTCTAATTATTATAATAGAATTCTCGCTCGTGCATTGCACGGGGAGTCTAAAAGTAATAATAACAAATGTCAATGAAATTTATACAAATATTTAATAAATTATTACTACAACAAGTTCAGTCATATATTAATATTATGAGGCATAAATTTTTATAACTATTCTGTCATATTTGGATTTATTTGTCGGCAACACTTATTGCACCAGTTAATTCTACATAATAAAAAATTAACTGAAGTGATTCAATAAACGTAAAATGTTGTAATTCGAACAAATGTTATAGTAGTTAGGTATTCACATTCTGAGTGAGAGGTTCCGGTTCGAGTCACACCTACACATCTCCTATCCCCACTTGTATCAGAGAAAAAAAAGTACAATGTTTGACAGAAATTATTGAACAACTATTACAGTGCAACTCTTTGTCAAAAAAAAAATTACAGTGTAACCATATCAACCTGTTGTTCATCCCTCGAATAAATAATCTAACTCCAAGTACAGTAAGGCCATATTTAACACGACAAATTGAAATTTTTGTTCCATAAAAAATTATTAAAAATTTCTAATTTAATTACACAATTGAAATTTTTGTTCCATAAAAAATTATCAAAAATTTCTAATTTAATTACACAATCAGCAATTTAGAGTACTATAATTTTTAGAAAAATCAACCATATAAAAAATTCTTTAAAAATCATTGAAAATTGAAATTTACAATTAAGGTTAAACGATACATATTTTAAGAAATTTATTGGTTTAGTGACGTGCTATGTATGCGTTTTACTTTACATTTATATATAAGTGTAGTGATGGTTCCTTTTTCTCTCTTTGTATAATTAAAGAAATAGTAATTCAAGAAACAGTAAATCAAATCATAAAGATTATTACTATGTGCTTTTTTTGAAACAAAGGAAATACTTTTGAAGCTTTAAAATTAAGTCCAAGTGTGTATCAAAAAAAAATCCAGTCCAAGTGAAATTATCAATTATAAAACATCGTGTAATTAAATAGACTAAGGCTTTGCATTAAGTGAAGACACTAAAATCACGATGCCAAATTAGAAAAACACTAAACTCAATCAAATTGTCAAAAATTGAAATTGAATTGATGGTAAAAATCGAGGATAAGGTAAATTTTCCTTATAAAACTAATTATCCCAAAATTATACAGCAAAAAAATGATATATATATAAGATGTGACGTTAGAAATGACAATGTGACACCACCAAATATCTTAAGAAGCCAGACAAAAGGTGGGAAATATTTAAGTTGGAAATAAAGTTAACTTAGAAACAATTTATTATACATTAAATTATTATATTTAGTTAGTAAAAATTAACCTATCAATTTAGGAGGCGTTATATCCAACAAATCAATCACTGAGTTACTTGTTCAACTAGGTATCATTACTAAAAATTTTCGTCCAATTAATAAATAATTAGGTCGAGTCTAGTAAACTATGACACAAATAAACACCTTGCCTGTTCAAAAGTACAAGGAGACCATAAAATTCTAAAATTGACTGATTCAAATTCTTGGTCATCATCTTCTAAATTTCAACCCTCTACCTGAGTTTTCTTAATCCCCACTTGCAGTTTTTCCCTTAAATGTTCAAAGGGTGGCTGCTTTTGCAACTTCAAACCTGCCCAGATATACCTCTATAAATAGACATGCAAATTCCCCTTTCCATACCCATTCACTTATAAGCTAAACCATACCTACAATGGCAAATCTTGAATTAATTTCTTTGCTTATTGTGATTTGTCTTTTCAGTCTTTCTTTCACTGGAAATGCCCTTTCTTCCTGCAATGGTCCATGCCAAACTTGGGATGATTGTGAGGGCCAGCTTATTTGCATAAATGGAAAATGCAATGATGATCCCGATGTTGGAACCCATATATGTAGCGGTGGAAGTTCTCCTTCGCCGTCGGGTAGCTGCCAACAATCCGGCACCCTTGTTTGTGATGGAAAGTCCTACCCGAAGTATCAGTGCTCGCCGCCCGTCACCTCCTCTACCCCGGCCAAACTTACACTGAATGATTTCAGCCCAGGCGGGGACGGTGGAGGTGCTTCAAAATGTGACGAACAATACCATAGTAACAGTGAGAGTATAGTAGCGCTTTCTACTGGATGGTACGCCGGTGGATCAAGGTGCGGAAGATATATACGTATCACGGCCAGCAACGGAAGGAGCACAACCGCGAAAGTGGTTGATGAGTGTGATTCAATGAATGGGTGTGATGAAGAACATGCATATCAGCCGCCATGTAAGAACAACATAGTTGATGGATCTGATGCTGTGTGGAAAGCTTTAGGGTTGAATGAAGACTTGGGTATAGTCGATGTTACATGGTCCATGGCCTAACTCTTATATATGTACTCAATCTAATAATAAAATAAAATTATATACCTTGGATTACTCAAAAGATCCAAATTAGGCATGTTATGAATCTATTATTATGTATTAGTAATATGATGTTGTAATTGTAACCCAAGTGACTCTATCGTGTATAATGTTTTTCTGTCTTTTTATTTCAAAAGATAGCGTGTTAAAAGTTAACGTGCTTTCATAATGTTGGTATTTTCATTGTTTACACGTTTCCAAGAAATTACACCTTCTCCTTTCAAAAAGAAATTACACCTTCTATCAAAATAAATTAACAGAAAATTTCTAGTACTCCCGTCCCATGTGAATGTTTGGACACACGCTACGTGGATCGAAAATGTCATAAAACTAGTGTTAGCATCTATTTTGAACAACAAATAAATGCACCTATTTTGCGTGATAGTTTCACCTTAATATTCAAGTCAAAATTCCACGAGGAATGTAATGTTATTGTCACTTGGTATATTCATCTTATATGAACAAGACTTTGTTTTATTGACTATTGACAGAGACCTTAAGTAGAAGACAACGACTATTTCTGTTCAAAGTGTGACGAAACATATTCCGTAACTCGCCGACTTGACTTTATATTTTAGAAGACATACATTAATCCCCGACTACATATACTTTATAAGAAATTATTTTTTGTTAAAAAAATAAATTTCTTCATTATCTTATTTACTTTTGCTATTAGAAATATATTTTAAAAGTGGTTTGAACAAGTAGTGCATGATTAAGTTCTCACGTTCTGAGTAAGAGATTCGAGATTCGAACCGCACATGCACATCCCCTCCCCCTATCCCTTTCTTGTATCAAAAATAGAAATTTATTTAAGAAGAGAAATGTGGAGAAAAAGGAGAGAAATGTTATGAAACCAGCTGCAAGTTTTCTTATGACACCAACATAAAGATATGAGTGAATGGCCATGGGACGAAGATATGTGGCAACATGGTTCAGCTGTATTTTTTGTATTGTCCCATGTCATCACATTGATTTTATAAGGAAACAAGCAAATGAATTTACTTCTATGTACTCATGTGACGTGAATATAAAATTTAATTTCAATTATAATATGATCTAATTTAATTGGTTGCCAAACTGACCCAGGATTTGATAAAATCATCCATTCAAACGAATGTTTCTAATTTTACAAAGGTTGAGGGTTTCTTGGTCCATATTTAAAGATTGGGGATTAAAGCATAAACGAATTTAAAGGTTTGGAGGCCTTTAGTTGTAATAATTCGCGGACCCCAAACTCTCTTCTTCGCGTTCCCAAACGCCCCAGAAGTCGAAACCCACCAATTTCCCTCCACGTTACGCATCGCCTGCAGTTAATAAGAAGGAAATCAAACATCATTGTTGCCATGGCTCCCCTCTTTCGTCGCATTTTCAAACCCCAAAACTCTAAGATACTGGGCGCCGCCTTCTACACCGCTGTCAATCCAAAACCAATCAAACGTCCGTTTCAAGGTATCCCACCTCAAGAATTGTGTGTGTATATATCATCAAGGTTTTAGAAAAAAAACTATTATGAATGTAAGCTGAAGCCTGAAATAGCTTTATTCCCCGGGGGGGGACAATTTGTTCTAGTTGTAATGTTTTTATTGATAAAGATGAATCATATGTAAATACTATCTGTAACTATGTTGGGATAAGTGATAAAAATGTAAAGAAAAAATGGCCTGTTTTTCATTTGCTGAAAACACATATATTAATTATGAAAGTAGAATGTACAATAATTATACAGTTTAAAACCGTATGGTTTCTCAATATTTTCACAGAAAGTGATAACACTCAAGTGAAAAAGTGGCCGGTTGCTTTTGAGGGTAATCAATCTCGTTTTGTCAATAATGAAGATAGTGACATTAAAATGAAATAAGTGCTTCACGCCAGGCTTATTTTTTTGTACGCCGTTTTGTTAAGATTTATACCGTGGACTCAGTGAGTCGCACACCTCAACTCCTCAAGGCTAAGGGTGCTCGCCTGTATTCTTTTATAAGGTTTTCATTATTAATCTCAACTCTTTGAATTAACTTCTTTATAGCCTAGAAGCTAGGAAAATAAAAATGAGAATGGAAAAGGGGATAATTGAAGCAGGTGTTGCAGCCTCTACGACCTGAGAGCAAAGACCCATGTTCCATGTAAAGGTGCAAACTTTTAGCCCTAGATTTGTGTGATAGGAGGCGTGCAAACTGTTTTCTTTTTTATTCATTTTTTCATGTTGCTTTAATACTTTCTTGATTTTTTATGTTTATTGTTTCTTTTATTAAGACTTCTAACTTTTAAAGTTAAATCAACTTCTTGAAGGTTGATAAGATATTTTCATGGTTCTAGTTGTGTGTTGATGTTTTTCCTACTGGTCACTACTTTGTTGCTTATATGCAACTTTTTCTCTCTTTTATTATCCATTTCAATATTTGGGCCGGTTGCAAATTACATTTTTGATTTTTCTGAAGTGTTTATTGTTACAATGTATCTTGTGGTTTATTGTTCGAATGTATTTTGTGGTTTATCATTAGAATGGTTCAGTATTAGAATGTAATTAGTGGTTTATTATTAGAATGCTTTGTTCTTAGAATTTTATTGGTTCATGCTGAGGCTTATGCCTTGCCTTGTGCAGGCAAAAACTCTGAGCCCAATTTCGCCTTTTTTAAAAGATCTCATGCATATAGTTTTGTGCGTAATGATCGCAAATATTTTCAGCCTTTTGTAAGAATTTTAAGTCTTACAGATGGATAAATGGAAGGTAATTAACTATGCGACAACATTTGTCGTTTGTGAATCACGA
>CAVNYN010275348.1:0-26885 GCA_963692815.1 Nyctanthes arbor-tristis | reverse complement strand
TTACCCTCCTTCTGCTCTCTCAACCAAATTCTGCAATTTCTTTTATAATGACCCTCTTTGCCACAGTGATAATAAGCCTTCTTATCTTTTGACTTTGACCTGTCTCTAGACTTGTTGTGACGTCTTTGCCATTTATTCTTGCTTCTTCCTCTGTGATCATCTGAAACAAGAGCCAATGTATTATCTGAACCCACATGCAAACCTGAAGATTTTCTCCTGATTTTCTCATTTTGCATACTGTTCTTCATAGAATCCATAGACAACACACCATCTGAAGCAGAATTACTAATAGTCACAACAAAAGTCTCCCAACTGTCTGACAAAGAACTCAAAAGCAGTAATACTTTCAATTCATTCTCGAGAGTCATTCCCATCGTCACCAGCTGATTCACAACATTCTGAAAATTATTCAAGTGCTCTGTCATGCTCGTACCGTCCTTATATTTCATATTGACCAAGTCTCTGATTAGAAAGGATTTTCTGACTGCAGTTTTCTTCTCAAACATGGACTCCAATTTAGTCCACAATTTATTTGCATCTGTCTCCTGTATCACATGATGAAATACACTATTATCCACCCACTGCCTTATCGTCCCAATAGTTTTCCTGTGCAATTTCTGCCGATCCCTATCTTCCATATCTTCTGGTTTAGAATCATCACCATCAATAGGATCATGTAAATCCTTAAAGCAAAGGATATCCTCCATCCTAAGTTTCTATGTCACCCAATTGTGATTGGTAAGCCTGATCATAGCACTACCAACTGAGTCATCCATTTTAATCCACATAATTGAACCTGACTTTGATACCACTGTTGGGAATTTAAACAATTTTCCTAAACCCGTGTGATTAAAATAGGCAATCAATATATCAAACAATAATATACGTGTAGAAACGTAAATAACACCAGAAATTATTTAACGTCGTAAAACCCACCAATGAGAAGGGAAAATCGACGGGGCAAATCGAGAACTCTACTATCACCAAATAATAATGGGAATACAACGTTTATCCTCTCAAGATTATTGCCCTAAATCAAGAGGTAATCACACACTACCACAATCACGCAACACCGTCAAGAACAATATTCTTGGCACCACAAATAACTCATCTAACAATATAGATGGAACTCAATAATCAACAACAATAAGAGATGAAGAAAAATATCACCTAACTCCGTTCCAAGAATTAACTTAGAGAAACCACCGCTTGAAGAAATCGAACACCAAATCAAATGTCGAAGAATCTCGTTCCAAGCAATAAAATATAAGGCTGAATTTTCCTTCCTCAATTGTCTCGGTTGACGTGCGTAATTTATCCTGCCTTTTCCGTGTCCTTCTCGGTTTACGTGCCTTTTTTTTCTTTCTTTTCGTGTCTTATTTTTCCTGTTCCCGCCGCCAGCATGCCCTCCTTATATTTGGCAAAAGACAAATATATATATATATAGATATCTTAAGCCTAATTTATTGGGCTGATGGGCTAGACTTTTGAACATAACACTCGCCGGCCACAAGGCCATCCGTATTACTTTTTGATTGATTGAGGAAAGATGTGCTTGAAGATATTAGGTGTGTGTTTGATTGTCAATATTAATATTTTCCAAATGAAATTGTCTTTTTTCAAAAAAAAAAAATAAAATAAATTCCTATTTTTGTAATAATATTTGATTGACATTTTTTTTTCACGAAAAATAGTTTTCACATTTTGGTCACGTCACCATATTTTCATGAACATTTTTTTTATTTGGGTGTTGGTATTTTGTTTTTTAAGTAATTGATAATTTCGATCAAACATATTATGTAATTTATTTTCTATAAAATTCAATTAATTATAATTAACAAAAAAAGATTTTTTTTTTAAAACAAATTTCATGTTTTTAATCAAACGCAGTCTAATTTCTATTTATGTAAACAATGTGATCATATAATCTCGATTGAGTTGAGGTACTTCGTTATCCTTCTCGGAGCATGCTGTCCATATATTTCTGTGTTTCACTTATTATTATACTTTTCATTGATACAAATATATACACATCAAGCACATTGAGAAAAATTTTTTTTTTTTCAATTCTCATGCCAGCACTAGACTAATAACATGCTAATGGAAAAACTCCTAGTACTCTTTAACCAATAGAAAACCCATAAATTTGTGTTAAAGAATCTCAATTTAACAATAAACTAGCATAGTACAAGTGCAATGCGCGGGAAGAATACTGTTTAAAACTATTCAAACAACAATTCAAATTTATCCAATAATCCTTTTGTATATATCCTTCAGTGGGAAAGTTCTGTCACCATCAACTAATATTTTCACATCTGCAAATTCATCAACAAGTCTACAAAAGAAATAAAGGTTATTACTCCACAAAAGCACATACATGTAGGACAAAAATTCCATTGTAATACATTAGTGAATTAGTGGCCCAATAATAAAATAAAAAGAAACAATGTGAAATTAAATATATAAGAAGTAATAAATTTCATATGAAATTAAATGATCACAATGTGATGCTCATAAGTTTCTAATTGTATATTGAACAGAAATTAAATATGATTTCAATTTGAACCTGCAATATAAATGAAACCGAATAGATCCTTTCACATACTTACAAACGAATACATATTGTTTAAAGAGGAAAAAAAAGAAGAGATGACTGAAAAGAAATATGCGAAGTCCTCTATTTGCAAATACAAACACAAAAAAGCACGTCTCAATTTTTCTCTTCAAGCAGTAACTTGAGCTCAGTAGCCAGCAAGAAGCACCTTCAATCATTTTCGTTCCTGTCAATTGTAAAGCCACTGCAATTGCACACCCAAAAAAAAAAAAAATTGAATGGAGTTTTTAGTAACATTAATGGAGGTTGAGGTTTATAGAGAAAAATAGCTCATATTTAACAATTATTAATCCAACATAACATAAAAAGACAGACAAAAAAAAAAAGAAGACTTTTCTCAATCTTAAATCTCTAAAATTAGCAAATTCAAGACACAGCAAAAAATTATTGAACCCAGAAACACCCAATCAACTCCAAAAATAAAAAAAAAATTAATAAATTTGATCCATTAAAATAGTTTACATTTTATATTAAAACGTAAAAATCCATGCACTTTCAGTCACATAAGCGGAATATTCACATTCAGGAGATAAACTTTAAAAAAATAAGAGCGGTGTATACATTAAAAAAAGGAAAAGAGTTAATACTGCAAATTAAAATTTGCAAAATCATCGGCATTCTTAAAAAAAAATAATAATAATAATAAAAGAAAAAATGGGGAAAACCAATCAATATTATGAATATTCAAGGTAATAGGACAGAGTTTACCTTACGAAAGAAATCAAAATCGAAATTGAAATTGATAACAAAGGCGAGAGACATGAAAATTCATATAGATTTATTGTGAAAATTGCATAATAATCGCATGAATAAAAATGATTATGTGCAGTTGATTTAGGGTTAGAAATTGAAACTCTATAGATGGAAAGATTGAATCAAAATGCAAGGGGAAAAAAGAAATTTAGGAATGATTGAAGAAGATGGGAGCAAAAAGAAAGAAAGTTGAAGTAAGAGATACGGGAGAGAGAAACAAAAGGATATTTAATTTAAGAAGATAATAAGATGGTTGCAGTAAAATATAGGAAGGCTACCATAATATGTAACTGTACATATAGACACCGCGTAAGACGGGAAAATTGTGGTGCTTATAGGCACAACTAGCTTTGATTTAAGAATATATATATATATATATATATATAAAAGAATATATAGATTGGCCGTTCGAATCCATATATAATATCTGTTGATTTTTTACTTCATCAATAAGTACTCCTAAAATAATAGAAATTTGTTCAAGGCTAATAGTGAGCTCAATGTAAGTTTGGCTTTGGGTGTGTCGTACATAACATGACTTCCGAATAAAAATAAATAGATAAAAATCAGTATTATTATTGAAGAAGCTGTTGGACAATTTTTGTACGTACCATGTTGCTCGCCTTCCGTAGAAACATCAATCTATACCTTTAATTATCTCCTCTACTTGATTCTATCGTGAGAAGTTTAGTAGAATGCAATATATATATATATATATATATATATTTAAAAGATGCTCAGGATGGATGGTTAGCGCAAATCCTAATTTTTAAGTTATTTTTCCGTTGTTTCTTTTGCGGTGAAGGTTTATTTGTCAAATGGTTTCTAAGTAGTAAATTGTTTTCAGGAAAAGAATCATTCTACGGATCATTTTAAAGACATGGAGCTCTCAAGGTTAACCGCCTTATCCCCGCTAGACGGCCGTTATTGGTCTAAAGTTAAAGAACTGTCTTCGTTTGTGAGCGAGTTTGCCCTAATCAAGTTTCGAGTTTTAGTTGAGGTATGCATGGTTCTAACCTGGTATTGTTTGCTTCACATGGTTAACAATTTTGTTCTCTGTAACATAAGATTTTCTTGGAACTGATTAAGACCTAATGAGGTTGGTGAGATGATGATATTTGACGGTTAAAAAGGCACTTATATAATTGTAAGTTGTAATATAATTACTTTGCCATTGATACAGAAATCTTGCAGATTAAGTGGTTGCTAAAGCTATCCCAAATTGATGATATCGTTTGGGCTCGCAGTGGAAATAAAGATAAAAAATTGTTTACCCTTTTCTTTTACTATTTTTTTTTTTTTTTTTGAAAAGAGAATATTATTGAGAGAATCTCATGTCATGTGTGTGTTGCTAGGTCATTGCGTTTTTCCATTTTGCTTGCACTTCTGAAGACATTAACAATCTGGCTTATGCATTGATGCTCAAAGGAGCCATGAAAACAGTGATGCTGCCAGTAATAGATGATCTAATCGAAGCAACAATTGACATGGCAATTGCAAATGCTAGCTTTTCTATGCGAAATTTCTCCAACACATGGACAGGTACGTTGTATACATGAATATAGTGACATATAGTCTATTAGTGTTCACTCAAAAGGTATCTCTTTATCAAATACACATATACTTTCCCTAATTTTATATTCTAGTTTCGTGTTTGTTATAGTTTTGAAGGCCCTGTATTTTGCTAGAATTCTTTTTGGAGGAAGATTTGACATGCCAAATTCCAAGGCTGGTGAGGTTGGGTCATCAACGATGCCTCACAAAGTTAATCCAATTGATTTTGAAAATGGTGAGGGCAATCTAGGTTTGGCTACTGCAATCTTTCATCATATGAGTAAAAAACTTCCAGTTTCCCGTTTGCAGGTATGTATAATTTCCCGACAAGAATAATAATGGTCTATTCTTATTTCAAGTCACGAGCACATAAACACCTGTGATAATAATGAGTTTGAGCTCTGATTTCTTTCTGCTCTTGTTAATCGTAGAGAGATTTGAGTGACTCTACTCTTTTGAGGAACATCGGTGTAGTACTAGGACATTCTCTTCTTGCTTATAAAAGTACGCTACAGGGAATTGCAAAGCTTCAGGTAATCAATGCCGTTACATAATGATGATCAAAATTACAAAAGCAAGCTCTTATAATTTTTATGTGATGGGTTCGATCTTGCATTGCATGGCTGTCTTTAACTTGTACAGAATTTTCTTAGCATCTTCTCTTGTTTCTCCTTTTTACCCTGCTTTATCGGAATGTTTAAATGGAGAGAGATTCAAATTTCTGATAGATCCTAGACATCCAATGCTAGCTGACAAATATTACACCTGCATATCTTTTGTACTGTATTATATTAATAATACTTCCTTTATTGTTGCAAAAATATAGGTTAATGAAGCTTTCTTGATTCAAGACCTGGACCTGAAATGGGAGCTTCTTGGTGAGGCAATACAAATTGTATGTGCCTTCTGTAACATTGTAGATTCTTCTTATCTCAGCAAGTTATGAAAAGACAGCGTTGATATTATTACATTCATTTTTCAATTGTATCCCATGTATCTTCCTCCATTTTTCAATTGTAGTTGTAACAATCATGTTTTTAATCTTTTATTTTTTGCAAAATTTAAATCCATATTAGGTTCTTTGGTTTTGATGGTCTTGCCTTTCGTGTCAATGGCATCAGAAAATTTTTGAAAGAGCCAACTCTTTACTCCCACTTAGAAGTCTCTCAAACTCGCTTCATTATTTACATTTCTTTTCATATTGTAGGTGATGAAAGTATACGGCCTCCCAGAGCCTTATGAGAAGTTGAAAGAGCTAACTAGAGGAAGAGCTGTAACCAGAGAAATTATCAGAGAATTCATTGAAGGATTAGATCTACCATCTGTGGCAAAGATCCGTCTCTTGAATTTAACACCCCATACTTGTGTAGGGGCAGCTCCTGAGCTAACCAAGAACATTGGTGCAAACTTGAGTTAGTCAATGGGGTTGAACTCCTGTGAGGAAAGATATTATGTGTCAAAAATACTATTCGTGGATTTTGGTATGTACTATGGAAAGAGCCAGAGAGTATGATAACATGTGTGATGCCTGTGATACATTTTAAATTGAGTTATGTGTGACATTATTGGGAAAGACATAAAATGCCTGTGATCTTTCATCGGTAATATAGTTCTATTTCATTGGTAAGCAAAAATTACTTCTCCTTCCCAGTTTCTTACCACACTACCAGCTGCTGTGTTAGAGTTAAATGCACTACCATCAGTGTTAAGTTTTAGCCATCCTTTATCAGGTTTATTCCAGTAGACAGAAAACCATTTTACTCATCTTCTCACTACTCCTTCTTTGACTTTTAATCAATAGATTTAACAACCTTCCGTTGCCTTATGATTCTACTAACAAATATGTTTAAATCCTCATTTTTAGCTTTATTCCTCCCAAGCCATAAAAACCAGAAAGCAATAAAAGGCATATAAGACACCATAGACTAACTATTACACCTCATTCTCCAGTACACTTGGCAAATTCAAAGGATGCTGATATACAAATATCTGAAAACCAAACTTCTTATGAAAATAATTCCATACCTGCAATGCAATCGGCCCTATGAGAAACATGTCACTAATGGTTTCTTCCTCCACTACGCAACCGAAACATCTTGATGGAAAATTGCATCAAATTCTGCTTTTGACCCCGTCATCAAAAGGAATCTAATTATTACCGCCAGTTTAAAAGAAAATGAGATTTTAGTAGGAAGTTTATTATCCCAGATCCACTTCCAATTCTGTTGATAGGTTCTGTGTTGTCTGATTTCCTCATAACAAGAAGAGATAGATGAATGGGCAAAAACCACTGCAACTTGTCTAGATCCCAGTGTTTATTAAGCTACACATCTACAGCATATAAATCTTCCAAAGCATCAGCCTGTTTAAACTGTTTAAGGAGATCAATCTGTAACCATTGATCCAGCCAAAAGTGTACACAACCTCTACCTAGTACCCACTCTCCAAGCCATTTTGGACTCCATATGTTGTTTCACTTCCAACATTTTCCTCCAAGTAGATAAATCAGTGGACTTGTGAGTAACCTGAGAGGGATGTTTACAACCTGAATATTTGCTGTTTATACACACACACACACACACACACTAGTGGTGGATCATGTGTTGCACGATCTCAATTGTAACTCTAAACCGATGTTCAGTCACTAATTATTGTGACAATTGTTAGTAATTTTAGGTGATCATGCATTATTGTGTTATGACATTGCAACTCAATTGAGATTTGTCCATTATATTCTATTAATTAAAAATACATAAAATTAGATAGACATGAGTAAAAAAGCAAAATCAAAATAATAGCTAAGATTTTGCAGTATTGTTTAATTATCAACTTTATCCACTGATTAAAAAAATGTATTTGACTACAAGCAATCTTATAAAATATAAACCGTTGATATTTTAGGATTGAAATAAAACATCATTGCAGCCTTGCAAGAACTATTTGATATTAGGAATACTTGAAAAACATTCTTTTATGTACAAACACAAACATATAGTAAAAAAGATGATCAAACATTCTTTTATGTACAAACACAAACATATAGTAAAAAAGATGATCATGATCATCTCAAAAACCAGAGACCTGTATTAACTCTAACAACTTTTTTAAAAACCAAAATAGAACCTGATTTCGACAATTCTATATCAATAACACCTACATGGAGAAGTGTCCAAATAAGGCCTAACTTTGGGTGATTTTGATCTAACATCATATAACCATACACTATGACATTATATTTGCTCTGTGGCATGCATGCATGGTTATCTTGTGATATGTGACAGCTAATAAGACAAATTATCAACATATTGCACAAGTCTCTACATAAATAATGTACGAAAACTAAGTAGTTTATGTGTGTGAAACAAAATTTTACGACAACGGATTCTTTGTGTCAGTGCTTTAGCCAGAAGTTCTTGTTCATTTTTTGATTGTTCCTATTGGCAAGTGCTTGTGAAAATACTATCAAGTAATTATTATTAGTCCCAGCCATGTGATCCTTCCTCCAAATTCAGGAATGGACATCCATTTTTTCTATCAAACAATTAATAATAAGATCGTTTAATGCCAAATAAAATATAACACTGTGACACAACGTATTAGATGAATCCCTTGTTTTAAACTTGAGTTTGGGACTTTGTATATGTATTAATCAATATCCCCTTTGGTCGTGGAACACATTGACTAATGAATCTAGCATAATTGATGCACATCTTAATGTAATGCAGTGATCTTTCATGACTGTAAAAACAATGACAGAACATAGAGTCTCATCATGGTGTGCGAAAAGGGAAATTGGTCATCAATGATGAGCAAAGATAAGAAATCAGCTTGTCCAATGTATACCAGATGTTCATAAACAATGAAGTATCAACTTCACCTTCTGTTTTGCACGATCAGAATTTATCAAACTATGAAGGAAAGGAAAGGAAAAAGGGAGGAAAGAAAAAAGGAAAAAACTGGTGATAACTTTCTAAACTAAGGGCAATTTTAAACAACTTACACAGCCATGAGAAAAAAATCGCCTAATCAAAAAGAAAAAGAGGAAGAATAATGAAGTGATGAAGCAAAGCAAACGAAATGAAGAAAACAGCCAATTCTCAGGGTTTCTATCTACAGAGGGATATGGGAACAAAAGAGCAGCACTGTATAATTATTCGACATCTTGAATCTGCAGGTTCGGTAATGCTGCCAAAGTATCCAAAATATATTCTGGTTGTGCATGAAACACTCATAGTATTTGCCATAAACTCTTAATTCACTTAGTAGTTTTATTTAGTTTTAGTCAAAATTAGCTCCAAATGTAAAGCGGAAAATCCCTACTCACCATAATAATTAGAAAGAAAATTGTGAATCTGACAATTGACATACTTATATATATCTTCAAATTGCCATTATATGGAGTACCAACTTAACACCTCATCCACACAAATCAACCCTTACATCAAACTGCATTGAACTTAATAGGGCTAGAAAGCCCAAGTTGCTGTAATTCTTAAAAAGTGAATAATGCTTAACAACAGCATACCTTTTTTTACTTGGAAAATTACCAATTAGACTTTCCCAATGCTGCCAAAATTAAATTATTGAATTCTAAAGGTTCAAATCGTAGTGGTGCAAGGTGAATACAAAAGGTATGTAATCTCATTATGATTTCCCTTAGTATGAGTAAATTCACTTCCAAGAAAAGGATCTCAATGGTTTATCCATGAAAAGTGTAAATATTCTATTTAAATGCACAAAAATTGATCCAACACTAAAACACCTATATCATAGAAAAAAGGTCTAACAAAAATCATTTACAAATATAAATTCCAGTAAAAGGATCACAGCATCTGGCTCAGGATTTATTTATTGTAGGGTAACAAATTTAATGTAAGAGTATGTCTAAGCACTTCCTACTCAAATGAGGCAACAACCAAGTAACTGATATTCAACTTTTAGTTACAGTGTGAATTTAAATATAAAAGTCAGACATTATACTTGATTCCGCATTCTTCCACTAAGAGGATAGGAGAACATAATAATTATTTTAATATTAGTCCCTAGAATATTAAGATCGATAAAATAAAAAAAGCTTTTGTGCATTGTGGTAAGATTTGAAGGCGTGTGAAGATTGAAAAGGACACTGGCTACAATGGAACAGAATACTCTTGACTTTTGATTTGTGAGCCAATAAGAAATACGTGTTCTAATTTCAGAGTAAACGAGAAAAGAAGTGCAAATACAATTTACCCACAAATTGGAAACCGTCAACAACTTCAAGCATCTCAAGTGTTGTAGCCGTGGGTGCACATCTGATCGAGAATAGCCAAAAAAAAAAAAAGTGAAATTAGAGTACCAATAAATATGCCTTCAAGTCCCTTCAGCTGTGTCCGAATCGAACCAGAAAAGTCAAAGGAAAAGAATGCCTAATCAAGGTTCACATTTACAGCTTCGGATTTGCTCCACAATTACAAGAATCGCAGATGCACAAGCCAAAATAGCAATCAACGGAGGGGGAAAATAATCAGGTGAAGAAAGATGAAGATCGAAGGGGAGAAAAGGAAAAAAAATGGATCGTGAAGAATAGTAGCTGCAAATTTGTGGGTTTTAGAGCTCCTAAATCATCAAAGAGAGATGAATTGCTTGGGTTTTTTAACGGGTAGTTCAACCATGGGAAGAACCAGAAGTGTAGAAAATGACAATAGAAAAGGAAGAAGGCGAATGATATACGCATGACGCCTTATGAATGGTCTTTGAGGAACAGTTGCCTAACCAGTAGAAAGGCAAATGATCTCTTTTTATATTGCAGTGATTAATGAATGGTATTTGAGGAACCGTTGCCAGAAAGGTAAATTGTCTCTTTTTAAATTTCGTCACCCACACACTATAGTTTTTTTTTTTTTAAAGTACAATTACAACTTGTATTACGACAGTACAAGTAAATATGGATTTATATTATTCTGAAACACAACAACAAACCCCTGTTTCATGTTTTGTTCCCAAATTATTTGTACATATAAGGTATAGAAATTTTGTACGCACGCCTCAAATAATTGTGATTTTAAAGAAAATGAAGCAAATGACATTTAAGTAAATACAATAAGGTGTATATAAATTTTATACATCTTGAATGTACAAATATTCTCGACTCCCTCTTCCCCTAAGTTCCAATCGCAACTCCCCAAATCTACCCAATCGGTGATTCATCGTATGTTGGGCTCGTGAATAAATGATGAGGAAGCAGCAGCACGAGATGTCATTTGTTTACAAATTAATGTACAGAAGTTAAAATAACATACCCGGCAAAGAAAAGAAGTTAGAATAACATAGCAGCAGCCCGTTCTTCATTTTGCTAATAGATTACTATTTACAGCACATGTTTTTACATAAGATTTACATATGTTGCGTGACCCAAAAATTATTACAAGATAGAATAATACATAATCTAAACTGAGAATCAATTTAATTTTGTTGGCATCTTTGTATTTTAGAGATAAATAATAAGTGTTCATACATTCGCCTTTTGTTGGCATCTTTGTATTTTAGAGATAAATAATAAGTGTTCATACATTCGCCTTTTCAACTTAAAATTAAAAACTTTTAAAAAAATGCCAATTCTCATTTTAGATAAATAATAATAGTACTATACATAATAAGAAATAAAAAATTAGGGCTCCACTTGAGTAACCTTGTAATAGTACTATTACAAGTTTTTTTTTTTCTTTTTCCCATCCAAACACTGAGCTCACATGTTATAATTTATAATGAGCACCTCTTCATATAAGGGTGGACCAAATATACATACCATTGTAAAGAGATGCACATTTTAATACTTGACTTTGAACATAAATTTTCAACAAAAAAGTGAGTAGTTAAGAAGTAGGCAACCACTTGGTTTAGGCAAAATAATAAGCCAGGTGGATTACTTCACCAGGGTTTTAGATAGAATTCCGACAGACGTATGCACATTCTTTGGGCTAAGAAAGTCATAGGTAGCTGCCCAACAAGTTAGGTCCTACTGCTTATCCATATCACTTCTATGAAGACTGTAATTTGAAATAGGATAATTTATATCTAACGTCTTTTATCTTTCAACTTTTAATAAATTTCGTTCATAATCTTTATTTCTAATCCTATAGGTCTCTAACCTTAAAGAAAATATCTCTCCAAGTCCCCAATAACAGTTTCCACCTATTTTGACCGTTGAATTCCTGTAAGATGACTATTTTGTCCTCAACTTGTAATTAAACAAAAAAATAAAGGAAATAAATCAAATAAATATTTTAAATTCTAGATACCCCCATCATTGACCTTCTTCCACTAACAAATTCCAGAGAGGGAGGACAATTTAAACTGACTAAGCGAAAACCTGTGGGGCTCTGATTTGGACAGGGCAAAATTTTTTCACTCTAGGGCCTGGTAGGCCGGGCCGGGTCAAGCTCACCGATTGGCCCCTTCCAGTTTAAATTTAAAAAAATAACAAAATGGAAAAAAGAAGAAAAAAACAATAAAAAAATATTAAAAAAATCTAAATGGGTCCGTAAACGGGTCAAAATCCTAGCCTGTTCTGCCATCGTGACCCCACCAAACCCGACCCACCCCAATAGTTGGCCAGTAGTTGGCTGGTGTGGGTCATAAAAAATGTTTCGCGGGTCAGGGCCCTGAACCCGATCCATTGCCATCCCTAATTCCAGATCCATTTCAGACAGGCCAGTGATGCCAGAAGCAAGCCCATATTTTCCTCATTAAACTCATTGGATTTCACCATAGAATCCCAAATCACTGAATTTTTCTCCCATAGCAAAAGGGTTAGATGTGTGGGGATTTTTAGCGTGAGATGGAGGAAATGATAAGAGGGTCAATGGGTGGGGGGTTCTATAATTTTAAAATATTATTTTCTTGATTTATTTCTTTTTTTTATTTACAAGTTGAGGGTAAAATAGTCACTTTTACGGATTTAACAGTCAAAATAGATGGAAACCATTATTGGGGACTTGAGGAGAGATTTCCTTAAAGGTTAAGGACCCACGAGACCATAAATAAAGGTTGTAGATGAAATCTATTAAAAAATAAAAGTTTGGGGATGTCAAGTGTAAATATTTAGAGTAGTTTATCGAGTACAAAATTGGATATTACAAAAATCACGCCCCTTTTCAAAAATTGATTTTGCACACCCATGATTAAAAATTCAATTCTCCATGTCTACAAATCACATTAGTGGTTACTATTATATAGTATATGAGTCATTTTTAAAAACTTTCAAAATATGCATTGATATATGACATATAGATTTGAAATATATATGACTTAAATTTTAAATATTCGTGGCATGCATTACATGCCAGATGTATGAAAAATTTGTTAAAAAACTTTTTAGAAGTTTTTAAAAAGAATAATTCTAGTTGGATAAAATGAGAGACAAAAAACTAGACAAAATAGTCATGTGTCATGTGTGATTAGTATTGATGTAAAAGTGATGTGATGTATTAAAAACAGAATTGTGCCATGTGTCAGTTTTATTAGAATTTTTGTATAGACTTTTGTTCAAATAGCACAACTCGTTTAAAATTTTCCTATGTCATATAATCTGTCTTATATCGTCTTATATTGTAACGACACCCAGATAATTTGTGCTTGATTAGAATCATACAATTTCGTTAGGTGATAACTGATGATGAATCTATATGTTTCATCATTCATCACGTTTCGTTTAGAATTTTCAGAGAAGCCTCCTCAGAGTGAGTTGATGGAATGCGGAGATTTTCCCCGGTGGGTCCATCGACTTGCCGCCGAGGGGTGGGGTTGATGGGCACACGTGCTCATATAAAAAGGTTTATGATTACGATAAGCTTTTCCTCGGTAATTACTACTACTATAATAAAAAGTGAAAAAAGTTCATTCCCCCGTAATAATCAGAAAGTTAAACTCTTTTCTTTTCTTATTTATTTGTTTATTAATTTCTCAGATGTCGTCAATATACTAAAATGCCCTTGACAATGCGATGGCGGACCTAAAAAGAGTCTAGGGCAGTGTTGTTTGCACTTTGCATAAAAATCTTTCTTTCTCATCGTGTTCTTTTATTTTCCCTTAAATAACAAAGAAAAAGAAATGAAGAAATTTGAGTAATTAAGTGAATGCTTTAACATTTGATTTCGAAGTGCTTTGGGAATGAATCAAATTATCCTCATTTTGTCATCTCTCAAGCCTCAACTTGGAAGAAGAATAATATCCCACGCGTGTTTTAACAGATAGTCCAAATAAAAATAAAAATAAAAATATCAAAATAATAAAGAATTTCATTAGCATTAAAAAGTTTCTGGATACATTCCGTCCCGAATTGTGGTGGGCGTTGGTTTGAGTTCTAGTTGGAACTGAAACCGAATCAAAGCTAGTTAGTTTGGCCTTCTCGGCAATTGAAACCGATCAAGAGGGTCGATTTTTTCAGTTAACTAGCAATTTTGGTCAATTTCCTACCACTTTTTTGACACTCCACGCCCCCAAAATTTAAAACCTGCACAAGCTGATCGGTTTCAGTCGGTGGGTGAGTGCCGGTCGATTTACACCGGAAAACGTTCACCGCTAATCCCAAATCATCACAAAAGGAAGTAATCATCAACATTAAATTTTCACCAGAAGCCCTATTTCGTCATTTCTAAGTCCTAAACAATAATTAACTGAATGAAATAACAATTAAGTAATTAATCCCCACTCATATATTAGCCTTAGAGGCTTAGACCCGTATTAATCATCACGGATAGACAAATCACTTTCTAGTCATTGCCGTGTTTGACCTCCAAATCAAATACTTACAGCCTATACATACACTTCTTTTGCATCTATACGCGCAAAGAAACGCACACAATTCTCTTCCGGTTCCTCTGAATCGGGGTCCCTGCCTCTCTCGCATACACATAGATTTCAGCTGTATCTTCATTGATTAGTATCGTTTGATTCGGTGGAGAAATTTGAGATGAAATTTAAGTCTTTTGGATCGATAATTTCTTGTGGAACTTTTAATTGATCGGTTGTAAAGATGAGCAGAGGAGTGAGCGGAAACGATGCTTTGGAGACAATAAACGCTGCCGCGACTGTGATCGCATCTGCTGAGAATCGTGTTCCTCAAGCCTCGGCTCAGGTAGGAAATTCTGTTAATCTTGATGGGATTATTGCTGAATTCGATGATTTCAGTTTGAAACGCATCTTCGAGCTAATTGTCATTTTATGAATTTTGGCTTTTGTTTGAATTCTCGTGAAATTTCATGCCTTTATTGTGAAGCTTACTTTATTTTGAGCATGAAATGCCGGTTCATGATAATTTCCCAGATTTGAGATTCGGTAGTGTTGTTATTATTTGATTTTTTCTCTGATGAATTTAATTTTTCTGTGCGGGATTAAGATTTCATATGTTGTTTTGGCCTAAACGTTTGTTGAAAAAGTTGGTTACTTTTGTTTCCATCATTCCATGGATTACATGGCTTATGGCTTTGGGGTCTCTATATCAGAAACTCAGTAGGTATGGTGAGATCAAAGATATGAGCAACCCTGGTAAGTGGTAAGGAGTGATTTTGAGTACTACCAGACCTGTCTGATAAAATTTCATTTGTGAATTTGTCTCTGAAGTTGTTTTTGTTTTCAAAGCTCTTATAAGTTATTTGCCCGAGCAAGTTTCTTCAGTGTAAGCTTTTGAATTAGAAAATTCATTGAATTTACCAAAAATAATTTTAAAAAGAAACTAAAATTTTTGGATTTGGAAAGTTATTCAATGTGCTTATAAGCAGAAGGCAGGGGTTGGTGGTAACGTTTCTTGTCGTGTTATTATAATGTCATAATTAGTTTGTCGTCTTGTCCTCTTTCGGGAGTCTCACATTACTGGCCTCATCTTTTTTTATTAATTGCAATATCATTGGTCCGTTTGGCAAGACTTTTGAAACGGCAAAAGTAACTTTTGTGACGCTGCTATTGAATCCGCTTAGATGACTTCTAGAAGGAGTTTTAGAGGAAGCTGGTCTAAGATCACTTTGTCAAGAAGCTTTTCTGTAAGAAGTAGACGTAGAAGCAAAAGCAAAAGCAGAAGCCATAAGCTATTTGACGATCCGCCTAGTACATAGGGCTGGTTCAAACAGGAGCTTATTGCCCTGCTGGAGTTGTTTTCTTTGGGAGTTGCAAATGTTGATTTGCATGGTTTTACATATGATGGAGCCGATTGGTGGTCCACCTTTGTAATCAATTACCTGAGCCGAAACTTCTATCAGTTGAAATATCGTCACTCGAACTCAGCCTGAACCTTAGGGTGAGGGAGGAGAAATAGTCCGTATATGAGTTGATGAGCTCTAGAAAACGTTACTGTCAATAACTCTGAGACCAGAACGCAATATTCAATGTCCATTTCCCAAGAGTATAGGACTTTCAACCGGTAGAATCTTCAAGAGATTAATTCAACCCCATCTATAAAACTGGTGTGTTTCCCATCTAAGTAGATTCCCACACAACCAATGTTTCTGCCCTATTAATTCTCCCTGTTCTAAGTTTTGACATTATCTCTAATTGACATGTGGAATATCAGATTGTTGCACGTAGTATTTGTCTTCCAGGAGAGGGGTCCTCAGTCTCCAATGAATCTTTCAAGGAATAGCATCTGGTCCAGCCTCCCAGTGGCATGGCGAAGCAGAGTTTTGTCCCTGAGTTTTTTGTTAAAATTTTCAGACAGTTGCGATTTTTATTTATTTATTTATTTTTTTTTTTTTTTTTGTCACTTTGAAATTTATTTATACTTTGTGTCAGTTTTCTGCCTTATAATATGACCAAATCTCTGCTGCTAGTGTAAAGTTATGGAAGTGCCCTTGGTTTAGAACATTCTAGAGCGAGTCAGGTGATTTCTCTTGGCGCAGTTCTTCTTGTGTTCTTTTAATTAACTGAATTATTTGATTAGCAGTGATTGTGTTTTACCATGGTTGGTTCTCGGTAGCAATAAGTATTACAGACAAAGGCTATAAAGATAAGGATGTTACAAAATTTAATAAAGTTGACATCAATCTCTACCTTGTTTTCTTGTCTTCTGCTATGAATGTAAAAGAATTCTATTCTACGTTTTAGTTTCATTTCCATGGTTATGATGCTCATATATATGTTTTGCCTTTCATATGTGTACACCTTTTTGTATCTCCTGCATCCAAGAACTATTCACTGTAATTATTATGTGTGTCCCATGCAGAAGAGGAAATGGAAAAGCTACTGGAGCTTCTTCTGGTGTTTTGGATCTCATAACAAGCAACGAATTGGACATGCTGTTCTTGTTCCTGAAACCCCAACGACAGGAACAGACACAACAACTGCCGAGAATCCATCACAACCACTTTCCATAATACTTCCTTTTGTTGCACCGCCTTCCTCTCCGGCATCTTTTCTTCCCTCAGAACCTCCTTCAGCAACACAGTCACCAACTGGCCTCGTATCATTCACTGCAATATCTGCAAATATGTATTCTCCCGGGGGGCCTTCCTCAATTTTTGCCATTGGCCCTTATGCTCATGAGACACAGTTAGTCTCGCCACCTGTTTTCTCAACTTTCACCACTGAACCATCAACTGCCCCCTATACTCCTCCACCAGAATCAGTTCATTTAACTACACCTTCCTCTCCTGAGGTGCCATTTGCACGGCTTCTGGAACCCAGCTTCCAAAGTGGTGAATCTGGTCAGAGATTCTCACCATCACCGTATGAATTTCAGTCTTATCAGCTTCAACCTGGAAGTCCTGTCAGCCATCTGATCTCACCTAGTTCAGGCATATCAGGTTCAGGCACCTCCTCACCTTTTCCTGATCTTGAGTGTGCTTCTGGACATCCCTTGTACCTTGAGTTCAGAGCTGGCAATCATACCAAACTTTTAAACCTGGACAAGATCATGCTTCGCGAATGGGAATCACGCCAGGTATCTACTTCACTGACTCAAGATGATGCCAGGCCCAAGTCTCGTGATAGCTTTCTTCTTAATCGTTGCGGTTCAGATATTACTCCACTTCCAGATGAACGTAATAGCTTCCAAAATGATGAGGCTCTGGTTCATCATAGAGTTTCTTTTGAGATAACTGCAGAGGATGTTGTAAGATGTGTGGAAAAGAAACCAGCAGTCTACCCTGAAGCCGTCCCAGAGTCTGTTGAAAACATTGAACGCACTGGAGAGGAAAACCCAGGTGAAGTTACAAGTATGCGTGAGAACCCTGCTGGAGTGACTTCTAACATCACATCTGATAAAGCTCCCAGACAGGGTGAGGACGAAGGGAAGCATCAAAAGAACAGCACCATCACCCTTGGATCTTCCAAAGAATTCAACTTTGACAATGTAGACGGAGAAAATTCTGATAAGCCTAACATTGGATCCAACTGGTGGGCTAACGAGAAGGTCCTCGGGGAGGAGGGTGGACCAACCAAAATTTGGTCCTTTCCAATTATGCAGACGGGTGTCAGCTAGATGGTACCTTTATTTTGTTATTATCAATAGGAAGGATATTAACAACTGGTTGGATTATTCACAGCTGAATGCACCGTGTGACAGCTCTAAATGGTAGTGAGAAATGGATTTTCACAGGACTGACTCTTACATGAAGGCTGATTCTAAATCACTTCCTGACATAAAAAGATAAGAGAGAAACCATGGATTATTCCTAGGATAGTTACCATACTGTGATGCTCAACGCAGAAATGTTTGATTAGCATCTAGAAGAATAGGTATTTTGCCTTTTGTTAATGTAAGATAAATAATACATATTTTGCCTTTTGCTCCCAATGGAAAAAAAAGAAAAAAAAAATGATGAAATTTTACTTACTGAGCTAGTTATACTACCATTCTGTTGCAAAGCATTAGAACATGTTCCAACTCCTGAATATGCTATTATGGGAAGAAGAAATTATGTTCTGCAGGTAGTCTTTTTTAAGCACTTCTCTTGAGCATGTCCAAGTGTTTACTCGACTTGCATGAGCAGTGTCTCAGTCGAGTCGACATAGGTAAACCTTATATGTACTTTGTGTAAGAGATTGAGGAAATGATCTACAGCTACCGATGGAGTTTAGGAAGAGTCCAACATTTGCATGAATGAACAGCTTTATTTTCCTATAATGTGCTCAGGAAGATGATAACCAATTGACATGGACACGATTTCTCTGATATAACATAAATATATGGTACGTGCACATCATCTTTTACATTGTATGTATTCATAGGTGCATCTTAGTATAGGTTTTTTAGGCAATCGCTTAGAGCCCCAATCAGGAACTAACAAAAAGGTATTGAAATTAAGAAATTGTTATTAATAATTTGAATAGATATTTTTTGAGTATGGAACAGAATATATTAGAGACATTTATTTAGTTAACGGAGGAAAAAAATTAATGTTAAGAATCATTAGATCATTTATTCAATTCACCTAACGCTTTCTTTTTTTTTTGTTTAATAATATTTATTACCAGGGAATATCAAGGAGGAGAATGGAACTTTAGACTTAGGGTCTGGAAAACCCACTTGAATATCATTAGACCACTTAAGTCTTGGCAATTCAAATAACTAATATAATTTTTAAATTTTTAATATTTTTATAGTAAAATTTTTACATATAAGTTTTAGCTAAAAATCCCAATAAAAGTACCCCGAAAATGTTGGAACCGCACTGTATACGTTCGACTAACAAGAAATTGATCTCCTCATCAAGGGTTCACTCTAGAGCCATTAAGGTGAGTTCTTGAAAACTAATACCGGTCGCACTTAAATTCTCTCTCCAAGAAAGTAGGGATTAAGGAAATTGGCTACCCATGTTTGACTTGTGTACATGGAAATGCACGCCCCATCATCCAACAGCTATTTCAAAAGGGGAACAAATAATGAACCACCATATGTACATCTATTATCTACTCATTGGTTTAACTAATTTAGTTGTATGGATTATATTGGAATCTTGACCAACATGATTAATATCGTTCTTCAATAAGTTGGTGTTTGATCTCTTAGTCAAGTAATTCATTTTTCGTTCTTCAATAAGTTGGTGTTTTATCTCTTAGTCAAGTAATTCATTTTTCCATAGAAAGAATGCGTAGTGGAATTGAATAGTGAAGTTTTGTGAAGTGTATGCTGATCTCATGAAATTATTATATAAATGTTATTTGTTTGATCAAATTCTTTTTCATCATCATCATGGAGGTTTAAGGGAATAACTATGCTTCTACTCTTTTTTTTTTTTTTTTTTTTGGATAAATGGGAATATTGGGGGAGAGGGGAGGGAAATTCTAGGAAGGGTAGATGTTGTTCGAACCTGAGAGCTTCGGTCCGAAATACTAGCATCTTAATTACGGGATTACGATACGAACCAGTAATCAAAACGATACTTTTGTTAAAGTAGCTTAGGCTTAACTTTGAACCATACTGATTTTTGGAGCTATATGTGAACGGTTGAAGATTCATCAATATCAGTGACTAATTTTGGTGGAGTTAACACGTATGTCAATCTTTCATAACAAGTGTTTTTGCAATTTATGTTATAAATTTTTACAAACGACTTATCTATTGCAATATATACTTTGCGGTCATTAAATATGTTTTCTAGCAAATTATTTTTGTCCTTTACAAAGGATTGTGATAGATTTTGACTTTTCGTACAAACTTATACAATGTGATCAAACAAACATTTATGCCACCGTAGGTATAATTACCTGAATATATCAGAAATCGCGGCCATTAAATTACTTTTCCCATCTACAAACAGGAAGGCTTACAATTTTCAATCATTTTGATTGATTTTCTAGCTTATAAGCTAAGATTCATGTTATTTTAATTCATATAGATCAACTATTTCGAGGGTTTCGATTGTATCAAACCAATTCAAACCGCCTTCATGAGGATGATTGATTAAACAGAAGATGGACAACGTACGTAGTACGTTCAATACAATATAAGTGACTATATTATCTTCCTTTTTTTTCATTCTTTTTTTTTTTTGTTTATTATTGTCCACAAAAAATTCTTTATGGAGAGCCTTTACTATAATTAGTCAAATACGTGTACATAGATAATCAATTAATGGGACTTTTTGATACAATTGGGGAATTTCAGTGAAGGCTTAGACTTAAACCATGCATAGACTTTAACCATGCACCTACTTAAACTTTGGTAAGGAGTGCTCTTACCACTTGAGTTACCATCCTTAATCTGATTAATAGAATCCATTATTGGTTAATCTTATTTCTTCAATATAAGCTAATATGTTGGAATCGGTGTTTAATTCTCATAAATTTTGGCACCAAGCACCCCACATGCATATCTTGACTCTTGATTAGTCAATTACATGAATTATTAGCACCACTAGCTTTACAACATTAGATTACATGTTTTTAAATGTCTGGTTCTCTTAGGCTGGATCTGTATATTTTATTTAATGTTGATGCTTCAATTGACTAATACCTTAAATAATAATCTACATAAAACTATAAATCTATATATTGACTTTTATGTGCAATATATTCAGTTTATTTTCAGTTGAAGGAGACAATGTAATTTAATTCTAGTGAGAAATTAGGGAGGAAAATGACAAAAAAATATTTATGATACCTATATTTTCTGGTGTGTATTTATTGGTGTGTATTGGACTATTGGGAAACATACATAGTGGGCCGCACTTAATGTACGTCGCCATTTAAAGCCGCTTCAGAATTTGGGTATATTAATTTCAAATTTGAGAGTTTATAATCATTATTATTATTTTTTTTTAAAACCAGTTTGAGAGTTTAATTATGATGCCGAATGATTCTCTAAATCTTACTTAGTATATTATTATATCATCAGTTCTCAATGTCAAACAACAATGCTATTTATGATCATTAAGTGATGGGCATTGTTTACATATGTAAAGTTAATGAAAGATATAGACTCGTAACCCGTTTACGTATGTAAATCCATCGTCTAATAGTACATAAACAAAACAACAATTAATTATAAATAACAATCATGCATTTTATTCTTAAAATTTTGACAGAGTCATGGACCCGGTGAATTTCCCTACCTAAAGTGGCTCGACTATCCTACTAGCTTTTTGGTGTATTGTTTTACAACTGAATACACACTATGATGATATTATCAAAAATATTCTCGTTGTATACTACATAGCTCTAAAGGCTTTTCGCCATGCATATACGAGGATGAATGGATCACTGCATATGGCAGGCATATCTCGTTTCACATCGGCAAAATTTTTATTTGGATTTCTATTTTTTTAAATTAATAATAGATGTTTTATGGCCTAAAAGATACCCTTGGGGTTAAAAGCATTGATGGGCCGGGTTGGAGGGTCGGCCACCGAACCCTATCGTGGACCGATATCACTGGTAATGTGGTATAAACACCAAAACAGAGCTTCCCATAAACTCTTTCATGGCTGATTACCAACTGTCATCTCCCCTTCCTTCCATGCCCCCACTGGTATATGTACGTATAGTTGTATGTGTGTGTGTGTGTCTATATATATATATATATATCTTTGCTCAACTAATCTCATTTACTTTCTCTACCATTCAATGCAGGAATTTAAGGAGGAGTTCCTTCCTGCCAAATTAGGTGAGTCTTTTTCAAAGAAAAATAACAAAACAAAACAAAAATCCATCAACACGTAACCTAAAATCCTCAGCTCCTCAAGAAACCGAAAAAAGGAAAGTGAATTTCAAAACCCCACCCGACTCACTCCATTAAAGTGCAAAAACCACAGTTCTCTAGGGTTGATTTTTGCTCAAATTCTCTGGATATTCTGATACATACAGAGAACTTCATGTAAAAATTTGGAAGTGGGATTCCGGGTTAATTTTCAAATTCCAACGGCGTCTGTTTGCATTTAATGTTGGAGCACAAAAGCTGGACTCTTTAGAGAGAGAGAGAGAGACAGATGAGAATGAGTGTTGTATGTATTTTGTATTTATACACTGAAAGCTCAACAATTCAAACCCCACTATTTATTGCTTCTCTTCCAGTTCTGGTGTTTCTCTATAAATCTATTTGATTTCTTCATCTCTGTAACTACTCTTAGTTCTCCCGCTTCATGAAATTGTAACCATATCTTTTTGCATTCGTGCTTTTATTACCATTTGGATTTCATGATCTTAAGCAGCCCCAGAAGCCAGAATAGAAAACTTTTTATATCCTGGTAAGTATCAATATTCTTACAGTCTGGTTTTTCTTAAAAGCGATTTTCCAGTGAGCCATTGCCGGAAAAAAGAAAAAGAACCCAACTTTTCTTTTTAATGGTGGTTTCTGACTTAAATTTATGTGGGATCAGAAATTTTACTGAAGAAATTGGAGCGGGCTAGTGATGGATTCATCAACGGCCATGATGATTTTCGCATTGGTGGCAGCATATTTTCTTTGGTTCAGATCAATCACAAAATCGATGAAGGGGCCGGCGGGCCCCCGAATGTGGCCCGTACTGGGGAGCTTGCCGGGCTTAATTGAGAACAGCAACCGCATGCACGAGTGGATCGCCGAGAATCTCCGGGCATGCGGCGGCACGTACCAGACATGTATTTTTGCAGTTCCATTCTTGGCCCAAAAACAGGGGCTCGTGACAGTCACGTGCGATCCCAAGAATTTAGAGCACATTTTGAAGGTTAGGTTTGATAATTATCCCAAAGGACCAACCTGGCAGGCTGTGTTCCATGATCTCTTGGGTCAGGGCATCTTCAATTCCGACGGTGACACGTGGCTGTTCCAACGTAAGACGGCCGCGTTGGAGTTCACTACCCGAACATTGAGGCAAGCGATGGCTCGATGGGTGAGTAGAGCCATTAAGAACAGGTTTTGCCCGATCTTGGAAACGGCTCAGCTTGAGGGCAAGCATGTTGATCTACAGGATTTGTTGTTACGGCTCACTTTTGATAACATTTGCGGGTTGGCCTTTGGGAAAGACCCGCAAACGTTGTCACCCGGGCTGCCAGACAATAGCTTTGCTACGGCTTTTGATCGAGCCACTGAAGCGTCTTTACAACGCTTTATTTTGCCCAAATTTGTTTGGAAATTGAAAAAAGGGCTTCGGCTTGGGATGGAAGTTAGTTTGAGCCAGAGCTTGAGAGGGGTGGATGACTACATGATCAATGTCATCAATACACGTAAGCTCGAGTTGATGAATCAACAAAACGGTGGGTCCCAACACGACGATTTGTTATCTAGGTTTATGAAGAAGAAAGAGTTGTACACGGACAAGTTCCTTCAGGAAGTGGCTCTTAATTTCATCCTCGCAGGACGCGATACCTCATCGGTTGCACTAAGTTGGTTCTTCTGGTTGGTAAGCCTAGACCCTCGAGTGGAAGAGCAAATCTTGATTGAGCTTTGCTCTGTTCTAATGGAAACTCGTGGTGGTGACACTACAAAATGGCTCGAAGATCCTTTAGTATTTGAAGAAGTTGATCGCTTGATATATCTTAAGGCTGCATTATCAGAAACTCTAAGGTTGTACCCTTCCGTGCCTGAAGATTCCAAACATGTCATCGCCAATGATATATTGCCAGACGGAACATTTGTTCCAGCAGGGTCGAACATCACATACTCGATATATTCAACCGGTCGAATGAAGTTCATATGGGGCGATGATTGCCTAGAGTTTAAGCCGGAAAGGTGGTTGTCAAAAGATGGCAAGAAATTCGAACATAAGGATCAATTCAAATTTGTTGCTTTCAATGCTGGCCCAAGGATTTGCTTGGGCAAGGATTTGGCGTACTTGCAAATGAAGTCGATAGCGGCCGCGTTGTTGCTCCGCCACCGACTTGCGGTGGTGCCGGGACACATGGTGGAGCAAAAAATGTCATTGACATTGTTTATGAAGTATGGGCTCAAAGTCAATGTGTATCCTCGGGAATTGACTCCCATATTGGTTAAAATGGGGCATGAATCTGGCATGGACGTGGAGTAGTCACGCTACGAGATGAGTCTAATCCGGTAAGCAATTAGGCGTCCGAACTTGTGAATATTTTTTATATTGAAAATTATAAGATATATGAGTCTTTTGGATGATTCTTTGTGATAAATATCATTACGACCAATTAACTAAGGTCAATAATTGATGAATAATTTGGTTTAAGATTGATTAATTAGGGTGTCTCTTACAACGAATCATCAATAAATGTTTTTAAGAGATTATTATTTAGTATACATGTATTGTAATTGTAATGCTTCAAATTATATGAGATGAATAAAATTCCAATACGATTCGATTCACCAAATTCTATGGAAATATTCATATCGTCTAAACTACCATCTCATTCCTATCCCTTCCCCTCTCCACTCTTCTCCTGCTCACCTG
This sequence comes from Nyctanthes arbor-tristis, assembly GCA_963692815.1. Classification (NCBI taxonomy): domain Eukaryota; kingdom Viridiplantae; phylum Streptophyta; class Magnoliopsida; order Lamiales; family Oleaceae; genus Nyctanthes; species Nyctanthes arbor-tristis. The sequence goes on along the minus strand of CAVNYN010275348.1, from coordinate 1,661 downwards.
TTGGGCATATCAATTAGGCCTCAGTACTCTTAGAGTGCTGAACTCAATGTTTTAGATAGAAAACACTTCAGTGCTCATTAGTGCTATTGACCAATTAAGAACTCACGTTTGAGTGTTGAGGTCCAAATTAAATAATAAATTGGGACCTTTAAAACCCATGTGTGACTTTAATTGGTTTGAAACACTGAGTTTGGTGCTCCCCCTGACCAATTAAGAATTCATACATGGTCTAGGGGTCCCAATTTATTGTTTAATTTGAGTATCAAAACCCATGTGTGGGTTTTCAGTACTTTTTTTTTTTCAATAGGAAACTTAACATTTTTTCCCTAAATTATTATTATGTATAATTATTTTATATATGCGTGTAAGGAGTAATCCTTAAGTTGTACTTCATTATTATTATTATTATTATTATTATTATTATTATTATTATTATTATTATTATTATTTAATTTTGAAAAGGACTCTTATTTCCCTACAAATGAAATATATCGTGCTGCTTTTTGATATTTAATTTAACCAAGATCCTTAAGCAACCAGCCTACCTAATTAGAGAAGGAAATTAATTGATTAGACAAAGCGTAAAAGATTATTGGACGACCAAATATTGTTCTTGCACATGATAATAAGTCCATTTGATTTCGACTACCCAATAAGAGGGCATATAATTTGCATTTTCGGCTGATATAAAATTTCTAAGTGTTTGTTACAGTTTATGTTTATAGCATGTTTGGTGCGTGTATCAGCGGGAACGTGAAACTATAGCAGGCTTATTTGGCATTTTTAAGGGTAATTTACAGTTAGCGTCCTCAACTTTTCAAGTTTATTGAGATTACGTCCTCAAACTTTAATTTTCATTGTGGAGGCCCCTAACCTTTCAATAATGTTACACCTAAGATCCCTTTAACGTTTTCCATCAATTTCCACCATTAAAGTTAGAAGTATTATCATTAAATAATTAAAAATTGAATTTTTTTAATATTTTAAAAAAAAAAAAAAAAAGAGGGGGGAGCTCCCCCTACCTGTGCTATCGGACCCCCACCTGTACTACCGGAAATGGTAGCAACGTGCTGCCATTTCCTGCAGCACAGGTGGAGGGGGGAGGAGACTCCCCTTTTGGCCGTGCTGCGATTTCTGGCCAAAAGAGGAGAGTCTCCCCCCTCTTTTTTTTTTTTTTAAAAAAAATTAAGAAATTCAATTTTTAGTTATTTTACGATAATACTCCTGATTTTAACTGTGGAAATAGATGGAAAACGTTGGAGGGACGTTATGTGTAATACTAATAAAAGGTTAGGGTGTCACGCCCCCGCTAACTTTACAATATTTCCGAATATTTTAGGGAAATTTACAAATTTGTAGCGGAAGCTTTTATTCAAATAACGGGGACGGGACGTGCAGAATAATTCAATTTTATCTTGTCTTACAGGGTTTAATAAACAAAGCTAATTATATAAGTTAACAAATCGTTAAACTTTTAAAGAAAACATTAAATATAGGCTTTTCAAGAAATATAACAAAACACAAGAAATTGTATTAATAAATATATTTCATTGATTACTTAAATGTGCCAAGTCATTAGAAAACTTTTACAGGAAAAGTAGAGTTCAAATCCATATCAAGATTATAACTCACTAATTTCTTATATGTATAAGATGTAAAAA
>CAVNYN010275347.1:0-21033 GCA_963692815.1 Nyctanthes arbor-tristis | reverse complement strand
GCGGCCTGCCCGCGGCCTACTTCCATGGCGTGCGGTTTAGTCCCTGTTTTGAGTTTTTCTTGCGACAACGGTCCTTTTCGGTTTTTCCCTTCTTTTAAACACATCCCTAAACTTCTTGGACTCTGCGTAAAGGTCCCCACTCTCTTTAAACGCATCACAGATGATCTTTTCAACCCGAACTCTCGAACAGTCGCACCTCGATGCTATTTCTTGAATTTAAAGTCTCAATTTGGTTCAAAAATCATTCTTTTTCCTTGTATCACTCCAATTTGAGCTTTTCACCTGTATAAACCATATTCACACAAATTAGGTAGAAATCTGCTCGATTTCATATAGAATTGCATAAGTTAAGAGAAGTATTTTTGCATATAAAATACACTTATCACATATCTTATCATACAAATAACAAGACTTGTTACAAAAATAAAGCAGCTTGTTACGTAAATATAATAGCTTGTTTTGCACATAGTATAACTTGTTATACAAAATATATAGTGTGTTATGCACATATTATGACTTGTTGGCCGAATAACATAGACTATTATGCTAGTAACATAGATTGTTATTAAGCAATAAATCATTAGCTTGTTATATAAATAATATAGATTGTTTAATAACATAGACTATTAGACAAAAAACATATATTGTTATAAAAGTAACATAACTTGTTACAAAAATAATATAATTTGTTATACATGTAACGAACCTTTGAACGTGGAAATATTATATATCATAAAGCAAACTTTGTCAAAAAATCGTTACAGGAAAGAGAGAAAACAAAAAACAAATGAAAAAGCAAAAATGAAAATGAAAAAAGAAGAAGAAGAAGATTCTCACTACATTGCAGGGAAAAGAAAAGGAAAAAGAAAAAAATTTAAAAAGAATGAAAGAGAAAGGAAAAAGAGCCAAAAATAAAATAAAATGAAAAATAATTGCCTGAATCCTATGGCCGGATTTTGACTGTTCACGGTTGCCGAATTCTGGCCAACAAGGTTCGGGTGATTGGGGTGGGGGTGAGGGAGTAAAAATAACATAAAATAAAATAACATAAAAATATAACAACACACAATATACATAGTATATTTGAAAAAAAAAAAGAAATAATAAATTCAGAAATTATTGGCTATACATACTAAACAATGTAATTTTCCCAATAAAAAAGGGGAATTATATTCCCACCACTAAAATTGTTAACTACACCACATTTTTGTATTTACTAAATTAACCATAATTTAATTGTCCAAAATAACCACTAACTTGAATTATTTTTTCATTTCTACACCACACTTCAAATTTATCTCCACACCCCTGCACTGTACACCGCCATCTTCACCGTTTCAACACACACACTCTCTCTCTCTCTCTCTCACAAACACACACACATCAAAACACTGCAAAATATGAGCACCTCCACAACAAAACAACTATTGAATTGAAACTCAAACCAAAAAGTTTGACTACGGACGATGAAACTAAAACAAAAACTCCTTTTGTATTCCGACCAGAAATTAATTGCACTTTGGAACGTACGATGAATTTTGCATCTCTAATGCTTTGCATTTGCTTTCCTCCAGTTTACTTTACCTATGAAATAGAATAACAGAATTTGTGACCCTTTTTCCTGTAAATAAATATGTTGTAAATCGTTTATTATTTCTTTACCGGAGCATGTTCTTTCTACTGCACAGGGAGAGAGAGAGAGAGAGAGAGTTGTCGGCGAAATGGTAGTGGATCCTTATAATATTTGTGGTGCACGGTTTGAATAATTTCATAGCTTTTTTATTGTACGGCTAATATAGTAAATTTAAGTGCAGTGTAGATATAAAAGTCATATTTCAATTGAGGTATATTTAAAATGTGGTGTCACAAATATTTTTTGTGGTGAGAATATAATTCCCCGTAAAAAAGAGGAAGATAAAATTGTCCCAAACTTAAAAAATTTGGAGACCAAAAATGAAAATTAGCTTAGAGGATAGGCTTTCCCAAAAAAAACAAAAGTTCCTTGAGAAATGTCATTCTTTCAATTGGTGCAAGGTTACCATCATAAATTAAACCACATGTGAAAATTGTCTGTATTTCCTAAACTTGTCGGTCATATCCAAATTTTCCTTTCAAAACCATTATCCTGCTTTGATTACAAAGATTTTTTTTATATTTTTATTTTATTTGTTTATTTTATTTTAGTCATACATGTATATAATATACAAGTTCCAAAATTAACCTAGGAATCAATCTCCTATTAACTTTTCAACAATCTTTATCTATAGAAACTTTCAATTAAATGGTCCTTTTTTTGAATTAATTAAACGGTATTTGCTAATATTATACATGTAATTTACTTGGTTAACCCAGAAATTTCACACAAGTTTTATAATACACATGTATATAATTCCCCTTGTCCTAATTAATCTCTAATTACTTGCCAATTAATCTCCAATTAATTAATTCTATAACAATCTTTATCTCTGGGAACTTTCAATTAAACTGTCTTTATTAATATTATTATATACTTGTAATTTATTTGGTAAAGCTCAAAATTATGCTAAAATTATATAAGAGCATCTCCAATGCAAATGTGTAGTTTTGCAGTGATAGAGATGAAAGAGATAAACATATAAAATGTACAGATTGCAATGATCTCTCCCTTCTTTCTACTTTTCCTTATCTTTTTCTCTTTTTATTTTCTATTTTTCTCCACAATGTTTTGACTATGTCTAGATGTAGAAGTATCAAGGAATTGTGAAGAAAATATAGAAAATAAAGAAAGAAGAGAAAAAAGAGAGAGAAAATTGAAATGTGTGCATTTTATGTGTCTGTATCTTTCTTCCATATCACACTAAACATTTACATTGGAAATGCTCTAATACACATGTGACATGTATATGGTTTCACTCGCCCTACTTAATCTCTAATTAACTCTGAAGCAATCTTTATCTTCATAAACATGCAATTAAACGATTTATTACGGAAATAATTCTTTGAATCCAAATCGGGGCTTAATTATGCCATGAATTTTGTGGTTTATTACGAAAAGGATTTCTTCCTTCCAGATTAACGTTTCAAGATTTGGATGTCTCAAAATTAGAGTCTGTAGCATCTTTATCCATGGAAACATTCAATTAGACAGTTTTTGTTAATACTAGTCACATACTCGTTTGTTACATGGGTAACCAAATAAACAACAAGAATTATGCTATTTATCTAGATTGGAGATTGGTTTAATTGAGATTTTCTCATTGGATGAGAAATGGCTTGGTATCTCCATATATTTATCATTATGGGAGACTGTCTCCAGTCTAGATAAATAGCACTACTCAAATAACGATATGAGGAAATTAAAAAAATATACAAAAATATATGAGTAGTGCTACACGTACAGATGACTGTATAAATATGTTTACAAATACAGAGTAAAATTATAATTTTGTCCATACATTTTTTATTTCTTTTAGTGCAAAACATGCAATTATGAGTGAAATTGTAATTTCACACCCTTTTATTTATCAAAACCATCTGATAACATTTAGTGGTCTAGATATATTCATCAAACCCATTAAAAATTTTAACAAACACATTAAATTATACATGTACTCCATATAAATAAAGAGTTCCATGCACATGCCAGGCGTCTGGCAGTATGTGCCGCCAGATGTCATATGTGACGTGTTCTGATTGAATAACCCATATATCCTTCCAAATGTCTGGCTTTTGATCAAATGCTATTCTTTAATTATTTACCTAACCAATTAAATTTAATTTGATTGTCTACTTAAAATATATGATATTACGAATGCTTTACGAGTATCTAAGATCGTAATCAGTTAAGTAAATAAAACAGTTTAGAATATATTTATTATTCTCAATTGTTCAAAAGACATTTGATTACAATATTTTAAGTTAAAGTAATTTACAAAGAAATCAAATCAAATGCAAGAATATTCGGGTAAATTTAATAAATAGTCTTTGAACTTTCAAATTGTAACTACAAATTCACTATACTTTGAATAATTTGATACACTGAACTTTCAACATTGTTCACCTTCCATCACTTCATTAAATTTGTTTGACAATGTGGCTAACGGTATTACACACATAGATAACGGTGTGAAGGATAGACTAACTATACTCACCAAATATAAGAGTGAGTTAATAAACACTCACTGAAGTTTGAAAGCGTAATCACCTACTAAACTTTGAAAGTGTAAACATTTACTTACTCAAATTTGGAATGTAATCCAACACTCACTGAACTTTCAATCAGTAACTATTTATTCACTGAACTTTAAAATGTAATCCAACACTCACTAAATTTTCAAAATATAACTACTTAGTAAACATTGAATGTAACACGAATGAAATGCTTGGCTCGAGAAATTTATTTATGGATTGCTTCATGCTAGGGAATAGGGATGACAACGGGTTGGGCTCGGGTCCGATCCATAAATTTCTTACATAACAATAACACAGAAAAAATTAATAAACTTCTCGAGCCAAGTGTTTCATTCATGTCACATTCAATGTTTAGTAAGTAGTTATACTTTGAAAGTTCCACGAGTGTTGGATTACATTTTTAAAGTTCAGTGAATAAATAGTTATGCATTGAAAGTTTAGTGAGTGTTGGATTATATTTCAGTGAGTCAGTAGTTACAATTTTAAAGTTCAGTGAGTAGGTAGTTACATTTTCAAATTTCAGTGAATGTTTATTAACTCACTCTTAAATTTTAGTCTATACTTTACACTGTTAGCCACGTATATAACTCTATTTGCACAATTGGCTACTTGTGCGAATAGAGTTAATGAAATGATGGATGGTGAACCATGTTGAAAGTTCAGTGACTTGAGTTACGTTTTAAAGTATGGTGAGTTAGTAGTTACAATTTGAAAGTTTAGTGACTATCTATTAAATTTATCCAGAATATTCCAACGATCAATTCTTCATGGGCATTTTCATTTTTCAATTAAGAAAAAAAATCAAAGAAATCAAAACAAATGATAAGATTGTGAAAGTGATTTGAAAGAAACACCAAAGGATAAGGAAAACGCGTATTCCTGTATCTAAATGAAGAAATAAATAGTAACGTTACCATATTACCCACCCGTGCCCAGCTAATTAAAAAGATTGCTGATGTAATTGCCAACGTCAGCAAATAGCTTACAAGTATAGGGTGTTTGTAATTTAGATGTGTGCAATATATACATACATGCATAATATTTGCGTGTAGACAAAATAAAATTCCTATATAGATTATATACGTGTAATTCATTTGGTAAATCCGAAATCAAGCTCGAGCTGTCATGTATTCTAATATATGTAATATAATATATCTATATATATATATTTATATATATAATTTTAGGGCATATAATTTCACTTGCTCTAACTCTGAAAACAATCTTTATATAAGGAAAGATGCAATTAAATGGTATTTATTTATGCGAATAATTCTTCGAATCCAAACCGGGGGCTTAATTATTCCAAGCATTATTTCGTGGTCTGTTCTGAAACTGACAAACATTTAATTATTCCATAAATTTAGTAAGTCAACAACAGCAAACTCTATCTCTATAAATAATTTTGTGGTTTCCAGTGTATATTATAATTCATTAATCACTAGCATTGTTCTCACTTGAAAAATATAATCTCTTCATTTACCATCACCATGCAAAAGAAAAAATCGTCATCCAAAACAAGGCTCCATCCGTAACTTTACTCAAGGATATATATAAACCCTATGAGATCAAGTTGGGTAACAGATGTTCGTATCATGACGAAACGGGACATGCCAACTTATAATAGCATTGAATTGGTTGTTATTGACGATAAAGAATTTCCCCTTTTCTTTTGGTTTCTTATTTTATTTTTTATTTTTTTTTGGGTTTAGTGGTAAATTATTTTGACTTACTGCGTGTTAGTCCCTTTATTTATTTATTTATTTGTATGCAATTGTTTCGTTCCAACAATGTTGTGAGCTGAATACTGTAAACTTTGTTCAACAGGGATAGAACCTACGACTTACATAATGGTGGGTGATTGTGAACTTCATAGCAACAAAAATGGAAAACAAATAACTTGATTTATACTATGATGATAAATGGTAAAAGAGACGCTTGAAGAAGAGTAAGGGGCTGGGGATCTAGTCGCTTGCAACTATTAACTTCCCTAAGGAGGACTCGCTTTGCATATAAGAGACTGGAAGTGATAATGTGGATTTTCTCTACGTGGGAGACCAGTGACTGAGAAGGAGGACTCGTTTTGTATGTAAAAACTAACGATTAAAAAGATAGGATGCGCTTATTAACAGTTGCGTAACCACAATGTAACTAGATTTTCTCCTCTCTTTTCCTATAAATAGGGGATGTTGGCAGTAGAGAAGGGGAATTCTTTCAAGATACAATTTCTGATACTCTTCTCCTTTATTCATTTTTCTTTTACATTCTTTCCTTCTTCAAAAAATTTGATAAACCATATCAATCAGATTATTTGGCGCCATCTGCACGAATCGAATTCACATAAAACTTGCAAAAAATGATTGAGTTGAGGCTTGTAAAAAGATGCCTCCGAAGTCGAATGCAGGAACATTACGGCGAAAGGTGAAAAAGGTCACCGGAGACACCACGACAAATGGCCATAATTCACCAGAAATTTCAACCTCACAGACGGAGTTAGTTTCAGCGCCAATTAATCCCACTGAGGATCTTCAACAGAAGTTCAAACCCATGCAAGAATAGTTGGATCCCGTGATGCAGCAATTGTTGGCGCGCAATGCGACCACCTCAGCACCGGCTGTTTTGCCACATGGGCCGCAAGCAGCTCCACTGTGCCCAGACGCACCACAGATGTCGGAGAAAATGCGGAACACCATACAACTTCTTGATGAATTGGTACTGCAAAAAGTGGAAGAAGTTATGGCAAGCAAGAAAGACCAATCTTGTCCGGTAGTCATGAGAGAGGACTCTTTCACTGATACAGTTCGCTGGGAGCCATTACTTTCCAAATTAAGCGAGCCTGTTGGGGAATATGATGGAACCGGTGATCCGCTTGATCACCTGCGCATCTTTCAATATAGGATTAGTCTGCACGGGTGGTCAGACGCCATTGCCTGTAGAGCATTTCAGATGACATTGAAACGAGATGCTAAGGAATGGTTTGACACTCTACCTTCAAAATCAATGGGTACATTCGCTGAATTGGCAAACAAATTTTCCATATGTTTCTCAAGCAGCTCCCGAAGGAAGAAGACTCAGTTGGCGTTAATGCAAGTTGTGCAGGAGCCTGGTGAATCCTTAAGGGCGTATGTCGCTTGGTTTAATTGCCCGACATTAGGAATACGTGAGTTACAGATGACAAGTGTAGTGACTGTATTGCTCACAGAATTGAAGAATCAGGGATTTCGTGCGAACATTTCCAAGAAACCGTCATAGTCAATGGTTGAATGGTTGCAAAAAGAAGAGACTCACATTCATCAAGAGGGGGTGTTGAGTGCTTCTGCGCGTTTTGGCATAGAACAGTTACATAGAGGGAAATGGAAAGTGGAGGCTGGAACTCAAACAAATCCAAGGCGGGAGTCTTCTCATTGGGATAAAAACGGGTGTAAGTATGGATTGGAGGGAGAATATTCTAGTCACAGAATGCTCTTCCGATCTCATAATTGCTATGTGTATCATCGCTTGGAAGTACACACTTTGGAAGCAAACAGGTTAGAGCGTCTACCAAAAAAGGTCAATGATAAGAGAGCACAGCGATCTGATAATGATGTACGGAGAATAGGTGAAATGAGAGCCTTGGCTGAGAGAATTGTTCGCTGGCCTAATAAAATGGTATCTAGTGCCTTGAAGCATGATAGATCAAAAGTTTGTGAGTTCCATCAAGAACACGGGCATACTACTAAAGAATGCTATCAGCTGCGGAGGGAGATTACTCGGTTGGTAAATGTTGGATATTTGAAGGCAACAGTAAATAATGTGCCAGGGATAGAGTGACCGAGGTCAGGAGTAATTAATGTCATTATTGGGAGACCTAGAGGAGGACGTGACTCCATGAATAGTTGAAAGGCCTACTCATGAACGCTCTATGTGAATAATATTTCTTTTGGGCATAGTAGATTCTCTCATGTGATCACTTTTGATGATTGAAAATTGTGACGTGAAGAGGATGTTGGTGGATACTGGAAGTGCAACTAATGTGTTGAGCTAGAAAGTATTTAAGGCCTTGAGAATTTCAACTATACCACTGAAACTGTTGCACATGCCCTTGTAGGGTTTTGGTGGGAGAGTAATAGAGCCAGAATGAATTGTAGACTTAATGGTGGTTGTAGGTATGCAACCAGATGCTGTGGCAGTTGTTACTCCTTTTGTGGTAGTACGAACGCCCATGGCGTATAATGCAATTTATGGGAGGCATCTCCTAAATAGTATTGAGGCAATGATGTCAACTCAGCATCAAGCTATGAAATTCCCCACTAATAGAGGAGTTGGGGTCGTCCGAGGAGACCAACTATTGTCTAGAAGATGTTACGTAGAGAGTCCGAAGAAGGCAGGAAATGAACGTCGGAATGGAAAAGTCTGTGGAAACAGCAGAAACAGCAAAATCCCTGAATTAGTAGAGAAAAGTTAAATGATGGGGAAAAAGAGTGATGACAGAGATCATTTTGTGGCAATAAACGAAATAGAGGAAGTGGAAGTGATTGTTGGGAAAAATTTCCGAATTGGAAAAGCCTTGTCAAGAGAAGAGAAAGAGCAGATAGTGGACTTCTTGAAAGCAAATCTGGATGTCTTTGCCTAGTCACCTAGTAATATGGAGGGTATTGACCGGGATGTCATGTAGCATCCACTGAGGGTGATCCCGCTCGTAAGCTAGTTAAACAAAATAAGCAATCGTTATCTCTGGACAGACAGTAAGTGATTAAAGATGAAGTGGAAAAGTTGCTAAAAGCAGGGTTGATCAGAGAGGTGAGGTATCTGAATTGGGTAGCGAACATAGTGCTTGTCAAAAAATCTAATGGGAAATGATACATGTGTGTGGATTACAAGGACCTGAATAAAGCTTGTCCCAAAGACTCTTACCCCTTACCGCAGATAGATTCACTCATTCACGCCATTTATGGTAAGAAGCGATTCAATTTTCTGGATGCATTCTCAGGGTATCATCAAATTAAGATGGCAAAGCAGGATGAGAAGAAAACAACTTTTATCACAGATATGGGCACTTTTTGTTATATTGTTATGCCTTTGGGGCTTAAGAATGCTGGGGCAACTTATCAGCGAATTGTAGACAAGGTATTCGCTCCAGTATTGGGAAAAAATGTAGGCTTATGTGAATGATATGGTCTTTCACAGTGAGCAAGCAACGAATCACTTGGGCGATTTACAAGAGGTATTTGCCATTGCTATGACACATAAGCTAAAGTTTAATCTGAAAAAGTGAACCTTTGGAACAGTAGGGGAAATTCCTAGGATACATGATTAGCCAGTATGGGATCGAGACTAACCCAGATAAACTTAAGGTTGTAATTAAGCCTAGGAAGCCACAGACTGTCAATGATGTACAGAGACTGGTGGGATGGCTAATTGTACTAAATCGCGTCATGTCGTGAGTTGATGAAAAGTGCTATCTTTGGTTCAAGCTATTGAGGAAAGCGAGCACTTTTGAATGGGACGCAGATTGTGAGTGATCATTAGAAGAGGTAAAGTGAGATCTACAACGGCTACCTATACTCTCTCGACCTATACCAGGTGATGTTTTGTGACTCTATCTGACAATTTCAGATAAGTCAGTGAGTAATGTGTTGTTAAGAAAAGAGGGGAAACTTGGAAAAGCCTATTTATTACATTAGTCATCTTTGGAAGGACATGGAAACCAAATATTCCTTAATGGAATAGCTGGTACTGGGCATTGTCTTGACTACTAGAAAGTTGTGACCCTACTTCCAAGCTTATACCATTGAGGTAATGACTTATTTTCCTTTACGATATCCTAATATTCCAGGGAGACTTATGCGACGGGCAGCTAAATTGGGAGAATATAACATAGAGTACAAACCGCGAGGTACAGTGAGGTCTCAGAGCTTACTTGATTTCATTGATGAATTAACTCTCACGTGATCTTTTACAAATGAAGCACATTAGATATTATATGTTAATGGGAGTAGCATTAAAAAATCCATAGGGAAAATCTTATGCGCTTTCTCTTCGAATAGAGTTTCCAGCTACGAATTATGAGGTAGAGTATGAGGTGCTGATCCATAGGATTCAATTCGCTATTGCCAAAGGTGCGCGAAGCGTAAAAATTCATCGTAATTTACAGCTTGTGGTTAATCAGATGCAAGAGACTTTTGAAACTAAGGACGAGCGAATGATGTTGTAAGGTTAAGGAGTTGATACGGGCATCCACGTGATGGGAACTTGCCAAGGTCCCCAGGGAATCTAATTCTGTCGTTGATCGCTTGTCTAGAGATCAGAAAATGACCTCAGAACAATGATAGTTCGACGAAGGTGTTGCAACAATCAACACTGATCACTCAGATGTTTTATATTGGGATAGAGGAGGATTCGTGGATCACACGCCTTAAGAGTTACCTAGTGAATGGAATGGTCCCTAAGGATCTGGTAGAGTCGAAGAGGTTAAGGATGAGAGCCACAAATTTTACACTCATCAATAACGAGTTCTATAGGAAGGAAGTCACCATGCCATACATAAGGTGTGTCTCAAAAGTTCAGAGGAATCGGATATTGGAAAAATTCATTCGGAGGTGTGTGGAAATCACTTGGAGGAACTACACCAGCTTTCAAAGCCTTAAGGCTGGGGTATTTCTAGATGGGAACGAAGGAGCAAGCCAGACACTTGGTGCAGCTATGTGAAGCTTGTTGCTAATGCAATACGATTACCCGTTGTTCCTCAAACCTCAATAATGGGAATCTGCCCTTTCTTTCAATGGGGTATAGATATATTGGGACCTTTCCCAATCACTTCTAGATAGCATAAGTTTCTCATTGTGACTATTGATTGCTTTGCAAAGTGGGTAGAAGCAAAAACACTTGCCGTTATTTCTAATGAAAAAGTTCAGAGCTTTATATGGAAATATGTGATATATAGATTTGGGATCCTGCGAGTATTGGTTACCGATAGCGGGAAGCAATTTGATAATAGGACCTTTGAAGCATTTTGTAAAAGTTATAAAATGGAGCTAAGGATGACTTTTGTTGCGCACCCTAAGCGAATGGACAAGTAGAAATGACTAATCGAACTATCTTGTGGGGTCTGAGGCCATGGTTACAAAGTTTTAGAGGATCTTAGGCAGAGGAAATACCTAATGTGTTGTGGGCTTACCATACTACACCCGCATGCCACGGGCGAGACTCTTTTCAAATTATGTTTTGGGGTAGAGGCAGTCACCCCCGTAGAAGTAATGGAGGCAAGTCCTAGAATTAAATTCGCTCAATGTAATGAAGAATACCATAAAGCCGAATTAGACTTCATTGAAGAAGAGCGAGAACGAGCTTGGAAAAAAATGAAATAAAATAAGATGAAGAAAGCCAAGCAATTTGATAAGCGGGTAAGGGAAAGGTGATTTCAACCTGGCCAGTTAGTTTTGCGCTATACAGCGTCAGCTGGGCATGTGCCTGGAAAGCAGTATGCAAAATAGGAAGAACCGTATGAAGTGGTTAGAGAAGTTAAACTAGGGTTTTACAGCTTAAAAGTTCCAGCACGAAAGTCCTTAGCTAGGCCTTGGCATGTATCTAATCTAAGGGGATATTACGCTTGAAGTAATATTATTGAGTCCACACCTTATTTCTATTATAATGATAAAAAACACAGTGAATTGACTGTGTTGCTGTTTTACAGGATACGTCAAATGCTTTGAGAGAGAATGAAAAGCGAGATGGAGGGAATTTAAAAAGAGGTAACTAAGCGTTATTACGATTTCTTTTATATGATCACACGACTCTCAAGAAAAATGTTAATTGATTGATTCCTTGTTGGTTAGGGGTTGGCAATAAATTTAGTTATTCGATACAGCTCAGAATAAAACAAGAGTAAAGGAAAAGGAAGATGTCGTTTAGCCATTTGAGAGAAACATTGACATTAGCAGAAAGGTGAATAGGTCCTTATTTCACAAATTTGACAAAATAACGTGATTCATGGATGTAGGTTCCTAATAAATATAAGAAAGACCATTGGGAATGTTGTCTTTTAGGATTGTTATTTTCTTTGAATCACTGTTTCCTTTGAAATTGTTCCAATAAAATACTTGAGTGTTTTCTTTAGATTGTTTACATAGAGCACTTGGATTAAATCTTTAGTGGCAAGTTTAAATGATATAATGAGATCGTTTATGTTGATACGATATGAAAAACAAGCTCATTTGTATTATAGAAAGACCAATTCTCAAATTTCTGTGCGTAAAGCGATTTATTTCATAAAACACGAAGTAAAAGAATGAAATCGCTCAAAGACGTGGCTCCAATCGCTTCTTGAGACAGTATTAGATTCAAAGCGTAAATCGCTTCACAAAGCGGTCCAAAGATTGAAATCACTGAAGGAGGTGGTTTTAATCACCCTTGACACGATATTCACTCCTAAAATTTAAATCGCTTCAAAAGCCGTCCAACACTTCAAATCGCTCAAGGAAGCGGCTCCAATCGTTCCTTGAGACAGTATTCGCTTCAAAGTGTAAATCACTTCAAAAAGCGGTCCAAAGATTGAAATCGCTCAAGGAAGTGGTTTTAATCACTCCTTGAAATGGTATTCACTCCAAAATATAAATCACTTGAAAAGCGGTCCAACACTTTAAATCGCTCAAGGAAGTGGCTCTAATTGCTTTTTGTGATGGTATTCGCTTCAAAGTGTAAATCGCTTCAAAAAGCAGTCCGAAGATTGAAATCGCTCAGGGAAGTGGTTTTAATCGCTCCTTGAAATGGTATTCACTCCGAAATATAAATCACTTCAAAAGCAGTCTAACTTCAAACTGCTCAAAGAAGTGGTTTTAATCACTCCTTGAGACAGTATTCATTTCGAAATATAAACCGCTTCAAAAGAAGTCCAACACTGGAAATCACTCAAAGAAGTGGTTTTAATCACTCCTTGAGATAGTATTCACTCTGAAATATAAATCGCTTCAAAAGCGGTCCAACACTTTAAATCGCTCAAGGAAGTGCAAAGTCATCTACATAGTTAGGTCAGTCAAATGATAGCTAAAATATCGTGCATAGATTCGGGATGTTTGAGTAAAAACTGAATAATTGAAAGATTAACAAGACTTCTTACTCAGCTGGCTCTAGAGTGTCACTATCCTCAGCTAACTCCTCAATTTCCTGCTCCTTATCGCTTGAAATAATCTCGTCTTCTGAACGATAAGGAAAGGTTGACATGTCCAAATTGTGATTCCTTTCCTCTAACCAAGCCTTAGCAGCTCTCAGACCATATCTCTTTCCAGAAACCATATGGCTTCTTTTAATGGCTTTAAAGTGATTTGACCTAAGAAAATCAAGGACAAGTACCTTTGGGAGGACTCTTTTCCAATTCGCAAGGACTTTCTTTTTATTTGATATAGTGGCACTTTTAGAAGCGAGTAGTTTGTCCTTAAGAGCTAGTTGATTTTGGAGGACATCAATCTGTTCATCTTTCTACTGAATCAGAGTATCTTTAGTGACAGTAATTCACCTAGCTTTGTCCAAGTTGTGCTTCAGTGATTCAATCTCCTCTTGAAGAGTGTCCACTTGGTATTGGCTTTATTCAGTTGAATCTGCACACTTGAAGGCCTCTATTCCTGTTCCTTTAGAGTTTCTGTCTGCTGATGGAACTTATCTTTAAACTCACTTCGCTGCGTTTGAATAACAGTTTGCTTGTGGCGAGCCTTGCTAACTATGCCAACATCAAACTTGACTTGATTGTGATAAGAACGAGAAATTGATAACATCTGAGTAGAGAAAAACCATGGTTATTTATAAACAAACAAATACTCATCTGCAAATAAATTAGAAATCAAGATGGGTAGAGTGGTTACCATTCTAGCAGTGAATTCTGTGGCTCTTAGGAAATGGTCCTTGTGATGTGGACTCAAATAGTTTGAAAACTCTTCATCATTATGTTTATCATCACATGGTCCTTGTTAAGGCGGTTAGAATAAATCAAGAATTCTCTTAATCGCAAAGGAGAAGAAGAAGAAGTTCTGGACAGTTTGGTCCTGAGGGAAAGTTCAGAGTGCTAGTAGGAGGAAGAAAGAAGGGCCCAAACTCTGGTATAGTGATAGGTTCATCACTACTTTGGGAAAAAGGAACAGGGATAGGTAGAGTGGTACCAGATGAGATTGGAAGTTGACGGAAAATGGGCATAATTATCAGAGGGCTCAATCTTGAAGTGATCATATCAGTAATGGAGGAAGGGATTCTATTCAAGTTTAAGTGCTTCAAAATTACTAGAAGTGTTCAGTGGAGGAGGAAGGGGAATCGTCTGGTCTTGTTCAAGGATTGGATGAGGAGAAGTGGGAGGACTGGAAGTAACTCATTCCCGAGAGGAAGTAGCAGTGGACTATTGCACGTCAAATGCAGCTAGATGAGTGGAAGATTGCTCGGTATCCTATCGATGACGCTTTTTAGAATGCTTCTCTCTCTTTTGTTGAGCTAGAAGAGGTAGTTGTTCATTTGAGAAGTCTTGTTGGCCCATCGTTAATTTAAAAAAAAAAAGAAAAAGAGAGAAAGAAAAGGGAGTTAGCAGCAATAAAGTCATAATTTGCCAGAAGGGGATGAAGTAAAAGAAGCTTCACTTACGCAAATGAAGACTAATCCGAACAGTCACCAAGTTTTTATCTACTAAAATAGTGGCAGCCGTGCCTTCCTCGACTTCAACAAGGGATAGGGTATCAATATCATTCTTTTCCAAGTCAGAAAAAATAGGAAAAGAGTTAAAGGCTTGGAAAGGATGAGAACACCATGTTTGAATGAAGTTGAAAGGCTGATCCTCAGGAAACTCCACAAAAAAAAACTTATTTTTCCACCCCTAACAAGACTTAGGATTTTTTGGAGTATTCAGATTGGAACCCCTTACGGCTTTCATTCTGTGAGCGAAAGTAATCTAGTCAGCATCTTTCTGTGCCTTTTTCATTTCGAAAAAATTACGAAAAAGGTTGGAGGTAGGGAAAATCTTATTTTTTAAACATAAATAGAAGAAATAAACTAGGTGACTTAGGAAACAGTTGATTGGGACATAGTTGGCATTCAAAAAGTAAATCAGAGAGAAAAAGGTGAACAAGAAAGAAAAGACCTGCACAAATACAATCCATATAAATGGCTATCTCACGATTGTGAGAAGAGACTGGAGTTTCACTATCACTGGGCGCCCTAAAGGAGTATGAAGGGTCAATGGAAATTTTGGACAAGAACGAATCCAAAATTTTCTACTGAACAATACTACTTTCAGAAGGAAAGTCCCTTACTACTCTGTTTGGTGAGGAAGAAGGGGAAGGTGAAGGTTTGTCTGAAGGGGCTTTGGTTTTCGCATGGTTCGAACGAGTAGAGGTCTCTGTAGTGGGGTTTTCGGCAGACTTTTTGACGGTCATAATTTCGTGAAGAAGAATCAAACCCAGAAAGTATTCAACAAAGAATTAGGAAACTTTGAAAAGGAAAGCATGAAAATAACTCAGAAATAAACTAGCGGTATTTCCCAATAGAAGCAATAGTAAGTGGAAATAAGCGAAATAAGAGGAAACTATTTACGCTACAGTTGAAGTTAGACATAAGACACAGATGAACTAGTAATTGATAAATGCAGAGCAGCATAGAAACTAAGGACGAAGATACCTGTAAGTAATGGTGGTTGAGGAGTTTGCAGTAGGTGCAAGATTGATTTGGATTCCACAAACTTTTCTAGAGAGGCAAAATCGTCATAAAAGAAATCAGAGATTGAGAACTCTTCTTCAAAACAAAAGTGGCGTTTGAGTTCATTTTTGAATAGGGGACATTCAATTATATGGGGTTGCGTGTACAATAGGCTGACAAGGGTAATTTTCTCTATCTAGCCAAATCCTGTTTCAAGGGCAAAGTGGTCATGCTTCATCAATTTAGAAGGACTGTTCGCGAAGAGTTATTAACAAAAATTAATTTATTGAGAGTAGAGGTCGCTTGACTTTACTTTTCACTCTCCTTAAAAATATTAGAGTCGTTTGATAAAAGCAAAGAGGCTTATGATGATAAATGATAAAAAAAACGGCTAAAGAAGAGTAAAGAGGCCTAGGTATCTAGTTGCTTGCAACTATTAACTGTCCTAAGGAGTACTCACTTCACGTATAAGAGACTGGAAGTGATAAGGTGGATTCGCTCTACGGTGGGAGACCAATGACTGAAGGGGAGGACTCGCTTCGTATTTAAAATCTAGCTAGTTGTATTTAAAAAGACTCGCTTCGTATTTAAAAAGATACGATCTCTTATTAGCTAGTTGTGTTTGTATTCTCATTCAATTACTTATTTTTGTGTTTAAAAAGTTCCTCATTCTCACTTTCATTAGAGTACTGTTCTGTCGATGCGTAGCAACGATTGTTTTAAGAAACTTGAGTTTTTATCGATACTTTTCGTGATTTTTTTATTTATTGCTTTTACGTGATTGCTCACGACTACAAGAAGGGCTCTATTTATAGTGCCCGTAGATAATTCTAGCTTCATTTGGAATACTACAAGACAACTAATAATTCATGAACTTATATTATCCAAGACATGTTCCAATTCCAAAGATGGTCTTCAATCTTCCTTTGTAGATTCATGCTCCAAATGCCTCTTCAATTTTCCATGGTAGTGTTCTATGTAGTGACAGTTCCATGTCTTTGATTTTTGTTAAGGATTAGGAATTATGTTATTTCTAACATGTTTTACGAATGAAAATTTAATTAACTTTGTGCCTAGTTGAAATATTGTACGTTTCAATATAATTTTGCTCATGCGTATTGTTAACGAGTGTTTTTGGATTTACCATATGAGTGATTTGAATGCAATAAAATTGTGATTACTTTTCAAATTAACCATGTAGTTTTTTGCTAGTTATTCAATTCCATGCAAAACACACAGGTGTGCAAGTGCACTAAATAATAAAAAAAAAAAAGACGAAAACATAAAGAAAAGAAATGCCAAATGTTGAGAACCCAAATATAGATAGATGAAGCCGATTTTGCTAAAGTTTTTAATGATATAAGTTTTTTTCTTTGAAGGATATGCATTTTAACTGTATAAATTCATATAAATATAAGCCACATTGAAGTACAGCGCAAAGAAGTCCACACTAGATAAAAATAAATCTACAACAAAGAGAATAAACCCTAATACAGGTTAGCCAAACTTGGAACCTCTTCAAGGTCTCAGCCTAGCCTTCTAACGAAAATAGGCTAGACCTCATTTGTAAAGATATAAATTTTTTAAGGCCTTATTACAGAAATAGCCCATAACCTTCGCCTCCGCTTCGCAAATGGCCCCCAAACTTCTAATTTTGCTCTGGACACCCCTAACGTTTGCTTATTCCTTTAGAGATGGCCCTTGCCACCCAATTCCATCCAAATTCCACGTTAAAATGACGCATGGTCTACACAAGACCATTTGGAATAATTTGGAAATTTATTGAGTTTCCATTATTGTGTTACGAATTTTCTACATGTCTTGGATGTGAACTAGACTTAGCATTCTTTTTTTTGATTTGAGGTATTATTTACATATTAAGGTTGTAACTATTGGAAATATTTTTAAATTTTTGTTGGATATTTGTTTTATTGAGAAGTCGGGTCATATGAATTATTCAAACATAATACATTTGTTAAATAGAATAAATTAAGAAATTACTGGACAAATCGGACAAGTGAGAAACCTTCTATCCAAGTTTCTGTTTATACAAGATTTCTGAAACTCATTAAGATTTCCACACGAAGAGAAATCATACTACATTTCTAAGGAGACAAGGTAGATTTTTTCGTTTTGATGGGGAATGATAAATAATGAAATATCTTAATAATATAATAGACACATAAACCCCTAGAGGTGAGAAGATTGTGAGCAACGCATCACTTTAGTAGCGAACTTGGATGGAATTAGATGGCAAGGGCCATCTTCAAAGGAATCAGCAAACGATAGGGGTGTTTAATGCAAAAATGAAAGGTCAGGGTCCATTTGGGAACCAATGGCAAAGGTTAGGGCCCCTTTGCTTAATTAAGCCAACTTTTTAATTAAGAATAAAGAAAAAGAGATTGAACCAAGTTTTTAATCCTCTCAAGTTCATAGCAAATAGCAAACATCCTGAACATGTACAAAATCACAAAACAAGTTGATGTTAATATTGGAGTAGTCCAAATTAGCAATAAAAAGAGTTGTCACTATTTAAGTTGATGTTTATGAAATCTATATCTTATATATATAAAAGTAGGATAGTGGACATATGCAAGTTTTCCAACCAAAACAACTACCCTACTTTTATATAATTTATTTATTTTTTTAATTTTATAATAATTTTAACAATAATAATTATTCATTCTCTTTAGAAAAAAGTAATACTTATCTATTAGTTATATTTTGCTATTATTTTATTTTATAATAATATACAACAATATATATTATTTTATATATAATATACTATTTGTTATCTATTAATATTTTTTATACATATTCTATTAGTTTTAGGCTATCTTTAAAAATTTAACATTTCTTCAATATTGTGACAGTTGATAGACAAATTTCAATTATTAGGTTATTAAGACTTTTTTTTTATTTCGACTAAGTGCCTATTCGTGAGATTGAGGATATAATAATGAAGTAAAATTAAATCAGTTTTAAAACTTTTAATTTAATTCAATATGATAAATTACACGTTATAAAACCTAGGGTTATTTATTTAGTACGTTACTTAATTTATTATTTGTTTTTCTCAGAAAATTTATATATTGTTAAAAATTTAAATTGAGGAGATGCGATAGTAATAATATTTGATGATAATGATTTAGAATAAAAATAAAAAATTCTTTTAAGTCTTTTTATAACAGAAATATGTTAAAAATTAATTTTAGGGGTAAATGGTAAATCATATATAATTTATCTTTTATTATAATATTGGTTCAATTGAGTCTTTTGTAATTGAAGATTTTGTAATATGAGACAGTGTATTTTAAATTTTTTAGAGTAGATTTAGTGAATAGTGATGAGGAAATGAAAAAAATAATTTTTCCAATAATATATGGTGGAGAATAAATGTGGAAAATAATTCATTCTGATAAATAAATATCATCTACACCCTATTAAATAAGGATGTGAATGTGAGTGTCGGATAATTTTGGAGTTGTATAAATTTCGTATCCTTTTTTTTATGGTTTCTTAGTTTCCATACTCGATATGAAATTAATTTTGTAAAAATTCATCATTCTCATTTTTATTGTTTAATAGTATTGTTGTATAAATGACAATTTAATTAGCTTTGTGCTAAATGAAAAATATTGTTCGTTTTAATTTGATTCTATTTATGTATATGAGTGAGTAGTAGGTAATAAAATTATGTTATTTAGTTTTTCAAATTACTACGCATTTTTTTGCTAATTATTCTATTCCGTGCAGCGCACGAGTATACAACTAATCTATATCTATATATACATAATACTAATGTCATTACCATTTTTATTTGCCTGCCTATTTTCACTTGCTAAATCAGGTAAAGATATCACAACCATTCATCTTATCATTCACTCTAAACCCTTTATTTTATTATTATATGTTCTTAATTTATATTTTCCTTATTTAGATATTTGTTTAGTTTAATAATTAATTAAAATCAACCGTCCACTCTACTCGAGATTATCTCTTTCTCCTTCCTGATTTATCTTTCATTCATCGAGATTATATTTTTCAAAAAGGATGTATATCCTCTAATCTAGATATTCTTCTTCCTCAATCTCATGTTGAAATCACAGCCAGTTTGAACCTCAATCTTCATTCTTCCTCCCATATAATTCAAATCGCTACTTACTATTTTTTTAAAACCTAATTTTTTTAGTTAGGAATTATGATCAAATTGAATATGCAATAGCAAATTATATTTTCTCAAGAGATACGCTGACCAAAAAAAAAAAAAACAGCAATCTATTACTTCCAAGCAAATAAAAAAAAAAGTCAATGTGTTCCGTCGTTTGTTTTAAAAGGTAAAATATTTATTGAAGTATTATGATTTATATTGATTTTTTTTTGTGGGTTTAGATTTCCAACGTCACGTCTTATTATTATTTTTATTTATACTAGAAATTTGTCAATAGTTGATCACATTATATATTTAAATTATCATATATATTATTTTCTTATTCTATAGACCCTATATTTGATGGTCATTATGAAATTTTGATCCATTTTACTTTTCAAACATGTATAGTTTTCAAAAGACTATTTCTGAAAGGAGATTTCTTTCTTATTTACTAATGCAGGCTATCTGTGATTAATGAACTTTCAAATTAGTTTAGTTTCTTTATTAAAGGTTTATCATAAACTAGAAATGGTTTACAGAATGATATATAGTGATGATATTTTTTTAGTCTCATATAATGATAGTTAGGTTTAAGATTTTTCAAAATCAAATTATAATAGTGTCTTTTGTTTGGTTTATCGAATCTAATGTTTTAAGAAATGGGATAAGTCATCAAACCAGAAAAGAAGATAGGTTAAGGGTCGGAATGGTTGAATTGAGTCAAATCAAGTCAAATTGATTTTAATTTAATAATTGAAAAAAATTAATTTTTACCTAAAATAATATGGAAAAAGAACATTTGATTTTGAGATCGGATGCATGCTATATGCATTTCAAATACACGTGGCGTGCATCTATATACGTGCACACGGTGGTGGAGGTTTCATGACAAAACCTCTTCGAAGTCTTGGAAAGCGCCTCTTAATTTTATAATTTTTTTATTTTTATTGTTTAGTAAACTATTTTGACCAGTTCAAGGGCCTTTTATTATTTTTAGACCAATTTTTGTGTAAATAGTTTTTGGGGTAAATCAAACTAATTTTTTGGCCAATTCCTGATATTTCCAA